>OY751563.1:7198200-7205366 GCA_963572285.1 Caenorhabditis drosophilae | reverse complement strand
GTTTCCCAAATATTTGCTGGACAATAAAAGAAGACAAGAAGAAGAAGAAGAAGCTAAAACCCGAAAAAAAAAGTCACACTGAATACTCAAAAAGAAGAACAAAAAATATGAAATGGATGGGAGAAACTTTAAGCTTTTCGGTTTTGTTCAACACAAAAAACCAACGAAAACAAAAAAAAAACCGAGTTGAAAACGTCTCTCACATGTCATCCAAACGGGACACATGGGACCATCAAAATTCCCCCCCCCCTTTTCCCCCTCTTTTTCCAACATCCTCCCCCCCCCCTTCCCCAATTTTTCCTTGTGTGTGTGCGAGCGACCGACATGATGTTGGTTGGTGTAAAACTGACGACGACGTAACAATTTTTTTTTTAGCGAAAAACATTTTCGGGTTTTTTAAGCTTCTTCACGCCGCTTCGAGAAGAAAGGAAAGAGAGAGAGAGAGAGAGAGAGAGAGAGAGAGAGAGAGAGAGAGAGAGAGAGAGAGAGAGAGAGAGAGAGAGAGAGAGAGAGAGAGAGAGAGGGAAAAGTTATGTCTGTTCTTTTCGGTTCCTTGGCCACTTTTTTTAATGCTTTTACTGTAGAAATCCAGAAATTCATGCGTGCTTGGCTTGGTGGTGCAAATTCGCGTCGCCGTGTTTGCGTACCCACAATTTTTAATTAAAATTTTATTTGAATAGTGCAATTTTATCGAGGCGAACAAAATGTTAACCTTTAATTCGGCATTTTTCTCTTCAATTTTTGTTCTTTTTTTTAACAAAAAAAATGTTTTTTATGCTAAAAAATCATAAACATCTGCTTTAAAGAGAATGAGAGAGAGAGAGAAGCCCAGAAAAACAGAGGGAGAGAGAGAGAGAGAGAGACATAGAGAAAAAGGAATACAACTTTTCCTCCATTTTTCTACCTCCATATTATTCATTCTTCTCTTCCCCTTCTTTGCCGGCGTGGAAGAAGGAAAATTAAAGAAGCAAAGCACAGAGAAAGAAGAGGAGGACGAGGAGGAGGAGAAGCTGGAGTAGAAGCTGAAAAAAAAATTACATTTTTTGACGACCTCGTATACTGAAATGAGAAAAAAAAAATGGGGGAGAGGTGGAATGGAGAAGGGTAACCGTTAATTTTTTTTTCTTCTTAAAACTCTTGAATACCACTTAATTTTTGATCATCTCTCTCTCTCTCTCTCTCTCTCTCTCTCTCTCTTAATTTTTTTCAGCAGCTTTCACTTGATTGGGTGGGTGGGGGGAAGTGGGGGTGGGAGTTAGAAAAATTGTTTTCCTTTTAAATACTCCGAAATTATGCGAATTCGAACTTCATTTTTTTTTCGCAAAAAAAAAAAAACATTTTAAAAACAAACCAGAAAATTATTTGCAAAGCAAAGTGGGCGGAGTCGGTACGACGCCTTCTCATTATCGATTTTTTCTTTTCTCATAAAATCAAATCTTCTCAAAATGGGACAGAGAAGGGGGGGGGTGGCCTTTTTGCTCCTTTTTTTACACTGGAGCGCACTTTCACACTTTTAGTTGTGAAATAATACAAACAACGAAAAATATTATCAATAGAGCGAACTTTGTCCATCGAGACTTTTTTTTTAAATCAAATCGATGGATTTTGCAATATGAGCGCATTTTTTCACGACTCTTTGACACATAAAAAAAAACCAATAAATGCCGCCATTTTCTTGCCGATTTATGTTTGAAAAACGAAATTTATTGGCTTCTCAATAGAGCGCAATTTATCACGTCTGCTGTGAAACAGAAAGAAAAATGTCCGAATTTTTTGTCGCTTGATGTTTAAGAAAAATTGAAGAACCGCCTTTTAAAAGACGCATTACAATAGAGCATACTTTCTCAAACATACATAATTGCGTTAATAAGAGGGGATTACATTTTTTTTTGACAAAAATGATCCCAAAAAAAAAAAATGAAAATTCAAAAAAGCGCCAAAAAATGTCATTTATTTTCTCGATTCAAGCTTTCTTTTTAATAAATGGTTAAATGGTTTCACGATAGAGCGCATTTTCTCACCTCTTTGAAACAAAAAAAAAAAACAAAACAAAAATCAAAAAAGCGCCAAAATTCTACTTTCGACTGATGATTTCGGAAATAAAAAGAAGAAACCCCGCATTTCTTGTGTTTTTTCCCCCCTTCTTCTTCTCCTCTTCGGAAAATAGATTAGTGGCGGGGTGGGAGAGAGACAGGAAGGAAGAAAGGAAGGAAGAAATGTTTCTAGGAAAATTTGGCTGGTGCGCGAAATGTTCACAATTTTCTTGGGGGGGTGGGCGGCCGACGCGGCATAGATCAATAGGAGACGGAGGCAGCCAGAGAAAAAGTGCGAAAAGTTTTTGAGAAAATTTAATCTTTTGTGAATTGAGAATTCTTCAGATTTTTAATACTTTAAATGTTGTTTTTTGACAAGAAAATTTGTTTTTTTTTTTCAAATAGAGAGAGAGAGAGAGAGAAAGAGGAGATACGCAGACTTTGAAAGCGCGTTGCGTGCGCGTTGCGTACGCGTAGAAATTTCAAAAAATTGATTGCGTAGACAATGCGGCAGAGAAGCTGTTTAGCTTAAAAATCGATTTCAAATATCAACTGACGATCAAAAAAGAATCCGTTCATCTTCTGAAACGCTTCTGACGCTTTCTCGATCTCCTTGAACCAAATATAAACCACTGATGATTGCGTATCAACCACCAATGATTTCCATGTCAATGGTCCGTTGACAAGATTTGGTGTGAGACGATTTCGAATCTCTTGGTGAATTCGTCGAATGTTATCCGTCATTGAGCCGCGGCTTCTGACAGAAGAAAAAAAAATTCAATCAATTATCGATTGCTGAAATTTGACCTACAAATCGCCGATCAATCCTCGAATTTTTACACATTTTGATGGAGCCACAAAATTTGTGTTGTCATCCGAAAAACCTGAAATTTTTATTTTTTTTCACAAAAACATAAAAGCCTTTAGCAACATTGGAATGTGCAATAGAGCGGGTTTGCTTTTTAACGACGATTTTCAAATTTCGTGTTTATGAATGAGAGAGAGAGAGAGAGAGAGAAAGAGAGAGAGAGAGAGAGAGAAAGAGAGAAAAATTTGTCTATAAAAAAAGAAATTTTCAGACAAAAGAAAGCAACAAAACCGTACCTTTTTCTCCCCATCCATTATATCCACTAATATCCTCAAAAATCTCCGATTCTGTTTCGGAATAAATAATTTCGTCGCTTTCCTCCATAAACTCGTAGCGTTCTGCCCATTTTTTTCTCAATTTTTCATTGATTTGATGAATAAAAACTGGAAATTCTTTTTTTTTTTAAACTGGAAAAATCAATTTTACCTGTTATAATTATGGAAAATGTCAAAATAATCCAAAAATGGTTTTCAATGAAAAAATATGTTGCAATTGTGTATTGTGCGAAATCTTTAAAAAAATCTGAAAAAAAAAATCAAATTTTTTGGCGCCAAAAAAACGCCGGCTTGAACGTTGTCAATAGAGCGCACTTTGTTTTTTTAACTTTACTTTTAATAAAATCTCGCGTAATCGATAGATATTTTGTGGCCAAATAAAGATAGGAAAATACGAAAAAAATGCATAAAAGGACAAAACAATCTAGAATAATTAATGATGGATCGTAATCGCTGAAATTTTCAGATTTTATGTGAGAAAAACTGGAATATGTCCAACTCTGTGAGATAAGCTGGAAGCCACCTGATAAATTTCTGAGTGTTGATGGGCATCAAAACCAAAAAAAAGCAAAAGCTCTGCAGAAAAATTTTTTTCTTGTGAAACATTGTTGATTTCAAACCTCAATTTTGTTCAAAAAATAGTGAAACCAGCTTAAAATCGGATCAATATTCATAACTGAAAGACAACAATTTGAACTGCCACCAAACAAAAAAACGATGTGTGTTAGAGCGCACTTGCACGATTTCAAAACTAGGCGGCAGATTTTCGAGATCGGCAGTAGTTTTTTGTTTTTTGTTTTAATTTCTTAGTTTTTTTTTTTAAAGTAACGTTTGAAAATATTTTAAAAGTAATTTTGATTAAAATAAAATAAAAAAAATAAAAGAAATTACTTTTTACAATATTTTTTTTAAAAAAGGTTTGAAAATTGACGGAAAACGAGAAGAACAAAAGAAAAGTGAAACAATTGTCTTTTAGAAAAGATAAGAAATAATAAAGAGAGTTTAGAAATAAAGATACGTTGCTATGTGATTACAAGAGCGTTTTGTTTACTTTTTCTAAAAAAAAATAATGTTTAATACAAAACTTGAACAAAATTGGCTTCATTTTGTCAGAAAAAAGAAAAAAGCTTGAAAATTAATTGTAATTTAAAAAAAACAATTTTAATAGAGCAAATTAAAAAATTAATTGAGAAAAAGTAATAATTAGAACAAATATCAACATTTGTTTTTTCCCTCGAAATTTTCCGAAAAAAATCATTGTGGCTGAACTTTCCACTTTGGTTTTCTAGTCCGTCAATAATTTTTTTTTCTTTAAGCATTGTTTTGAACCTAAAATATTAGTTTTAAGCTAGAAGTTTTGTTTAAAAGTTTAAAAAATTGCTGAAATAAATATTTCGTTTTTAAGAAAAATGTTTCGCTTAATTGGAAAATTGCCAAAGTCAATAATTTGCAATCAGAAGCGTTGCCTTAATCTTCAAGAATTTCAAAGCAAAGAAGTGCTTGAACAGCACGGATGCAGTGTTCAAAAATTTGTTGTAGCTTCAAGCCGAAAAGAAGCCGAAGAGAAATGGGTTTCATTTGGTAAAATCTCGGTTTTTTCTCGTCAACAATTTTACGCTTCAGGAAATCATGAATACGTCGTCAAAGCTCAAATTTTGGCCGGTGGCCGAGGAAAAGGAAAATTTATTGATGGAAAAATGGGCATCGGCGGTGTTTACATCACAAATGAGTTTGGAAAACTTTTAGAGCTTCGATTGAAAATTAATACATTTTCAGAAAGAACAAAGCTTTGGAAGCGGTTGACGAAATGTTGGGAAAACATTTGGTGACAAAGCAGACAACTTCAGAAGGAGTTCGAGTAGATACCGTTAGTATTTCTTGGTTCTTTTCTAATTTCAATGATTGAATAAAACACAGGTGATGATTGCCGAAGGTGTCGATATTGTTCGCGAAACATACTTGGCAGTTCTAATGGATCGCGAATCGAACGGACCGGTTGTTGTCGCTTCACCAGATGGTGGAATGGATATTGAAGCAGTAGCTGAAAAATCGCCAGAGCGCATTTTCAAAACTCCAATCGATATTGAAATGGGAATGACTGATGCGCAAGCAATCAAGATTGCAAAAGAACTACAATTCACTGATGATTTGGTGTCGGCTGTAAGATCTTAACTTGATCTTAGAAAAAAAAACATTGAAAAAAATCAATAATCCTATTCTAGGCTGCCAAGGAGATCAAGCGTCTTTATGAATTGTTCATCAATGTTGATGCCACACAAGTTGAGATCAATCCACTTGTTGAAACCAGAGATAAGCGAGGTAAATTCGAAAGAAATCGATTATCAAGATTAAGAAATTTTTTCAGTTTTTTGTGTTGATGCCAAAATGAATTTTGATGATAGTGCCGCTTATAGACAAAAAGAGATCTTTTCGTATGAAACGTTTGAAGAACAAGTAAAAATATTGAAAAAAAATAGAAGAAAACAACTTTTTTTTTGTAGGATCCTCGAGAAGTTGAGGCAGAGAAATTCAATTTGAATTACATTGGAATGGATGGAAATATCGCTTGCCTTGGTACATTTGTGTTTGCTTTAAAAAACAGTTTGAATATAAACTTTTAATTTCAAGTGAACGGAGCCGGTCTCGCAATGGCAACAATGGATTTGATCAAGCTTCACGGTGGCGATCCGGCGAATTTCCTCGATGTCGGTGGAGCGGTGACAGAAGACGCTGTTTTCAACGCCGTCCGAATCATCACCTCTGATCAACGCGTCAAATGTGTGCTCATCAACATTTTCGGTGGAATTGTGAATTGTGCGACGATTGCGAACGGAGTGGTGAATGCGGTGAAGAAGATTGGGCTCAAAGTGCCGATGATTGTAAGACTGGAAGGAACGAATGTCGACGCGGCGAAAATTATCATGGCAAAGTCAGGATTAAAAATCATGTCGGCGGATAATTTGGATGATGCGGCAAAAAAAGCAGTGGCGGCTTTAAAATAATACAATTTCAGTTTATAGAATAGAAATGTCAGTTTTTAGCTTTTGTCAATTCTTCTCCGATTATCGGGTATTTTCATGTAGGTCTTCGTTTTTTTCTTTATCGATTTCTTTTTGAAATATAATAATATTTGTCTATTATAGACTTTATCGTTTGGTTTTTCTAGGATTATGCAGTTTTCATGAGCGAAAGAATAAAAAAAAAAGTTAAACTTGAACCTGTTTGATTTATCGACGTAGAGTAAAAGAATTGGCGGGGAAAGGAGAAATCAAATCATTTTAGGGCTTAACGGTTGATTACTGACGTATTTTGACCAACAGAAATTATCACTTATGTTGAGCAAAAATATTTTCAATCGATTGCCTTTATCGATTCGTTGAACAGATGTGACGAGATATCTGAGAGGAAAACGAGAAGAGTTGAGAATGATTGAAAAGAAGATCAGTGATGTAACCTTCTGTCGTAGAGAAGACGCTTCCATGTTGTTCGAAATTCGCGACGCTCGAACTTGTTCTTTGGACGATCGTAGATGACATTAACCTAATCGAAATATTCAGAAAACGCTTGAAAGGAGAATGGCTTTTCAAACCTGACAAGCGCTCAATTTCGCGTCATCAAACAGTGATTTAGTGAACAACGACTTGATGTGCTCTTTACCGTCATAATAGAAGTTGAGCAAATCATAGCGGAAGACGTGAACATCGACAAGAAGATAATAAATCAAACTAACCGAATCTGATTCGCGAGGCACTGAAAAAAAAGAAAAAGAAAAATTGATTTTTATGATGATGATGCGAGGGAAATTCGACAAACACAAATCGGGCCCAAGATAAACCGGCTCAGACGACGGAACGACATTTTCACGAATCGTCAAAACGCTGAACTGTTTGTCTTGAAAATGTTGCTGCTCCTAGAAAATGCGTGAGTGAGTTTTGAGCTTAAAAAAGGGTTTTTTTTTCAAAAAAAAATTACTTCAAAATCCTGGCTGAC
>OY751563.1:6925700-7193200 GCA_963572285.1 Caenorhabditis drosophilae | reverse complement strand
GTATCCTGATTCTTCAGCGACTGGAGCAGAAACTTCTGCTGGAGCTGGAGCGGCGATTGGAGCTTCTTCAACTGGAGCTGGCGCAGCTGGAGCTTCCGGAGCTGGTGCTGGAGCGACTTGTTCATCCCCATAAGCATTGCGCTTAACAACTAGAAAAAAAGAAGAAAGGAAAAAATGTGAAGAGAGAGAGAGAGAGAGAGAATTAGAGAAACTCACTGGAACGAGAAGAAGCCAAGACGAAAATTGAGAGAAGAATGAAGACCTTCATGACGTTTCTGCCTTTGATAGCGCCGGACACAGTGTGAATTCATCGCCACTCAACTTTCTTTTATAGCCAATTTCAAGACGTAAACCGATTCGCACAGAAAAAGAAACAGCGAACAAATCAAGGAGAGCGGCCAAAGAAGCAGAAAAATCATTTTTCAATTAAAAAAAGAGGAGGGGAGGGGAGGGGGGGAAGAAACCTTTTTTCTTGTGTTGAAACAGTTCAAAAACGTAACTTTGGCTCCACCCACCCATCCACCCACCACCTTAAACCGAAAAAGTTGAAAAAAGCGGCGAGAATTCCTTCCTTCCTTCGTCTCCCTTCTGATGCTTGAAGCTTGGTCGTGTGTCTTCGACTTCCACAAACAACGAATCAGATCAGAATCGTTCTCCACAAAGAAGCCTCCCCCCCCCCCCTCTTTGATTCTCGAGACGCTGAAAATTGATTTTGATATGATAACGGCGGCGGCGCCGCTTCTTTCTTTTTTTTTTCACGAAGAAGAAGAAGAAGAAGAAGAAGAAGATAGTAGTAAAATGTGTAACCTTGAAAACCTAAATTTTTGGTGAGGTTTGGTAAATTCCCGACGATTTTTTTTTCTTTTTCGCTGTTGTTGTTGTTTCACATCAACCTTGGGTACAGTAGAACTTTTCGTTTTTCGTTTTTTTTTTTTCGTATTCGGCAAGATGCCAGAAATTCGTGACCTTGGGAAAAAATGAGCGAAATTTGTTGAATTTTGTGACGTTGCCTGAACAATTGATTCTTTAATTCTGAAAAGGAATTCTGCAAATTCTGAATGAGAAATGAGAAATTCTAAAAAAGAAGTCTGAGATTCGTGGGGAAGAAGTCTGAAATTCTGAAAATGAATTCTGCAAATTCTGAATGAGAAATGAGAAATTCTAAAAAAGAAGTCTGAAATTCTGGGGATGAAGGCTGAAATTCTGAAAATGAATTCTGCGATTCGTGAGGAAGAAGTCTGAAATTCTGAAAAGGAATTCTAAGATTCTGAAAAAAATTCTAAGATTCTGAAAAAAAATGCTGAGATTCGTGGGGAAGAAGTCTGAAATTCTGAAAATGAATTCTGCAAATTCTGAATGAGAAATGAGAAATTCTGAAAAAGAAGTCTGAAATTCTGGGGATGAAGTCTGAAATTCTAAAAATGAATTCTGAGATTCGTGGGGAAGAAGTCTGAAATTCTGAAAATGAATTCTGCGATTCTGAATTTCTAAAAAAGGAATCTGAAATTCTGGAGAAAAAATCTGAAAAACAACCTGTTCCTTTACTCTTCCTCCACAAATATTTTATTTTCTTCTCCCCGTTTTTTTTTCAGCTTGTTTTCTTGATGTTTGGAAGAAAGAAAAAAAAAGAGAGAGGGAGAGAGAGAGAGAGAGAGAGAGAGAGAGAAATTCAATTATTTTTCTTAAAAATTCCCCGTCTTCTTCTTCTTCTTCTTCAGCGTCTTCTGCGTCTTCTTCTTCGTATTTTTTGTTTCTTTTCGCTTCCCTGTCTCCCGATTCTGACGTTTTGTCCTTTGTAGGCACAGAACAAACATTGAAGGTCATCATCAACATCAATGAAAATTTTAAGGTTTAATCGGTCATTTCCGATTTGTAGCAAAAAAACCGTCTATCGAGTTTTCCACTGACCCATCGATTTTCTCTATCTCTCATTTCTCTCTGCCTCTCGATTAGAAAGAAATTGTCTGTTTCGTCTTCTCGGCTTATTTAGTTTTTTCTTTTTTTTCTTTTTTTTTTGAAATTTTTCGAGAAACGATTTATGGTCTTCTACAATAAAATGGATTACGGTAGGTTTTCGTAACGAGACCCGATGCTGAAAATTCGTCTCTTGAATTCATTCAATTGTGATAATGCGCAGAAATGATTTGAACTCTCGTTTCTCTCTCTCTCTCTCTCTCTCCACCTCCACTCGGTGTGCAATGGAGCGAGATTGCATCATTTTCGATATCAGGTTTCTCAAATCGAAATTCTCAATGGGGCGTCGACCTCCTCACGGACGATTTGTTCGAGATCTTCGAGACCCAAACAAAGTAATGAGAGAAAGTCGAGAGGTTTTCCAACAAAGATTTTTAAAAAAAAACTCGTTTTTTCCCTAATGAAGGTTACGGTAGTTTGAAAAATGTGCAAACACCATGACGCAATAATTTCGTTTATTTTTAAATCATTTTCAATCAAAATTTGGTTTAAATAAGAATCGAATTTAAAGAAAAAAAAACTGAAATTGACATTTCAGTTTTTTCAGGTTTTTCCTTCCAAATTTTGGATGAAAAACCCCAAGGAAACCAATTTTGTCTGTCTTCTTCAATCATTTTTCGATTCGCTGGCCAAAATGAGCGCCTTCAACTGATCGACGACTCCGTCATCGACAATTTTGAACAGATCGAAACTTTCGCGGCAAACTTTCGAGATTTCCTCGAGTTTTCCGAGCACTTCGAACACGATCAGATTTTCTGCAAATTTGAATCGTAATAGAATTTAATTTAAAGGCGCAAAACATTTATTATTATTTTTGGTCTCAACACGAAAAATCGAGCCCGTTCAAAATGTGTCTTACCCATATTATTTCTTTGCATTGGCAGCATCTTCTGATCGATATTTTTCGTCTCAATATCGTAGGATTCAATCAACTTCAATTCTGACGTCTTCAGAATATCCGTAAATGCGCAGCAACGTTCGTTAAAATCGTCCAATGATTCGTCAACTTCTCGGTGAGAATAAATATATTTGGATGGCTGTTGAATCTGAGAAAATCGATATTTTTTTCAAAATCGATGACGCGTCACAAACTGATGAAGCCGTTGAAGTGAACACTGGTAAAAGTGACGATTTCTCATCGATTTTTATTCCATTTTTGAGAATTGTTTCGATTTGTTGTGACGACTGAAATCAAAAATTAATTTGAATTGAATTCGCCAAAAAAAATTTTAAAAATTTCTTAGAGAAAAAGCTTGACGTTTTGTTGTCTCAGTGCAACTTCGCCCCATCGAACCGTGATTTTTTTTTTTTGAAAAATTCCTCATTTATTCTTCGGTTGTAAGTACGCTCTAGTGAAAAATGAAAAGAATTTTCAGAGAAAATGTTTGAAACATTTTCAGACTTTTCAGATTACAGATTTTCAGCCCAATTTTATCGATTTTAAAGGGGGGAAACCAGCTTCTGAATTTTTTTTTCCTACCAGATTAATTTGTGAAGCGTGAATCGAATAATTTCTCTTCCCTCCTTCCGGTGTAAAGTCGTGAACCGATTTAACGCGATTAGTGAATAAGCTCAACGATGCTTCTCGCATTTGATCTACAAACAAAAAATTCAAAAATTTGTTTTTTTCTTCGCGCCAAAACAAAATTTGGCTTCATCAAATGTTGTCAATAGAGCACGTTTGTCACACAGGTGGGGAACAATTTTCCAAAATTACTTTTCAAATCATCATAAAACAACGTGAGCGGATGAAAATGAATGTCGTCGGAATTCTCAATGATGGGTTGCGTCGGACACAAAACGGCGATTCGAATATCGTGACAATCGCGCGTTCTTAATTGTTGGCAGGACGCCAAAATTGTGCAGTTTGAGCAGTCACGAATGAAAAGACTGCAAAATGGATCAAATCGGATTTTTTGTGATTTGATTCGATATTTTTTTCACCTTCCCGAACAGGGACCCAAAATAAGCAGACAATCGCGGCAATCATCGACCGTCAAGCTTGCCGTTGGCTTAAGCAGAAAAATTGAGGCCTCCTGAAGAGAGGAGAGATAAGATTTTTGATTCTTCTTGAAATCGTGTCAAGACCCATCGAATGAAAATTTGCATTTTATTGAAAATTGTCAACAGAGCGTGTTTGCAACACAGCCGCGTAATCGATTTTTTTTTTTTTGAATTTTAAGGAAAACAATGATTTTTTTTACCGTGCAATTTTCGATTTGCATTGAATCCTTATTGCTCCCATCTCTTCGATGAATGTCATTATGAATATCGGCCACTGTGTATTGGCTTATATCCACCGCCTCTCGAACATCCCTTCAAATAACGCTGAATTCAACTTTTCATGAATAAAAATTGTTACCAGGAAAATTGTGGTGGCGGTGCGTTTGGCTGCTGCTGCTGTTCAGATTCTTCGGATGTTAGCGCTGGTGCTGCTTGATTTACAATCTTCGAGCGTTTCTCATCGTCCTCTTCGGTCACTTTGTAGCGATCCTCACGCCGATTTCGGGAAAGTAACTTTTTTGGAAAACAACAACGCATTTTTTATACGAAGGGGAATCTTTATTTTTCAGAGAAGAAATGAGAGCAACGCGATAAAATTTCTGTTGCCATGGTAATAGCAAATTTTTGTTTTCAGGCGAAGCGGAAAGTTGTGAATTTTTACGAAAAATTGTCTTTTTTTCTTTGATCATCTAAAATGAAATTACATTTTAAAGAGTAACTTATTGAGACTTCAATTTTTAATTGATTAAAAAATTTTTATTAACAATTTATTATCATTTTGATTCAGAAATGAATGATAACAAAACCAGCAATCAGATTTTGAGATGCAATTGGTTATGAAAATGAAACAAAACGAAGAGAAATTGAGGTACATGATACATTTGGAATATACTGGAAATGAATTTAATTAGCGGTTGGGCATTCTCGTGAGATGTGTCCGGTTTCTTGGCAATTGTAACATCTCTTTTCCTCAACTGAACCAGTCTCAGTGCATTCTCGAGAGATGTGTCCATTTCTACCACAATTGTAGCATCTTTGTCCACCGCCACCGCCGGAACGGAATTTGTTTCCACGAGCCGATGGGCACTCACGAGCAAAATGTCCTCTACCTCCACATTCGTAGCAACTGCTTCCACCCGAGTTTCCACCACGTTGACTGCCTCCGCTTCCATTCTTTCTGCATTCACGAGAAAAATGTCCGGTTTGACCGCAATTATAACATTCTGAATATTGAAAAAATAAATACAATATCCTTCACTAAAATATAAATATTCCTAGTTAGCTCCCCCTTAAAACATTTAACTCCACTTCTCCGAAAATCCACCGCTTAAAAATTTCAATAATCAATTTGTGAATATTGCAAGAAATTTGAGAGAATTGGAATTACCTAAGCTCAACAACAACAACCCCCTCAAATCAACTCCACTCCACCTCCTCCTCCTCTACGGCCATCGCTTTCTCCACGATTCGGGCAATTACGTGAAATATGTCCAGTTTGATGGCATTTATAGCACTCTTGATCCGACATTCTGAAAAAAGAAGTTTACTAACAATTTAAATTGAATTTAAAATGTTCAAGCTTTAAACAAGACGCTTAAAATATAAAAAATCGATTGAATAGAAATAAAGACAACTTTATATGGAAGTAATAATTATATAATAAAAACAAAACAAACTAGTTAATGGAATCATTCCAACGCGAAAAATTAGAAAAAAAAACTATGACAAACTAAAAAACGTGATGACGCCGATTATAGAAAAACATTATTCGTGCGAAAGCCCAAAACGACGGCTGGCTACATGCCAGTCATTACTTAGATGTGCAGGTTATACGGTAGAGCGCCATTTCAAAATTGTCTTTTTGTCATCATTTTTTTTCAGTCAACTGTCTTTTTTTATTTTCTTTTTTCCGTTTTGAATTTTTTATATAATTTTTAAACTAATAAACTTAACTTTTTTACTATTTTATATAATTTGGTTTCTTTAGAAGTTAATAAAACCTAAATTTTAGAAAAATGGATACAATGCGAGAAGAAAATCGACACGCCATTCCGGCAATTGGCTTTTACCCACAACAAGAAATCAGTACTGGAGTAAGAATTTACTAAATTTTTAAGTAACATCATATCTTATTTTTAGACGACTCTTATTGCTTTAGAATACAATGGAGGAGTTGTTGTCGGAACAGATTCGAGAACTAGTGCAGGGTAAAATTTTGATAAATTAAAAAAAAAGTGAAAAAAAAAAATTCAGATCATTCATTACTTCTCGAGCCACCAACAAAATCACTCCAATTACTGAACAACTAGCAGTTTGTCGTTCAGGATCTGCTGCTGATACTCAAGCCATCGCCGATATTGCCAAATATTATATTGAAGTTTATTCGTAAGAGATAGAAAAAAGGAAGGATACGTTTTAATTAGAAATTATTTTTTAGAATGATGGAAAAGGAGCCAGTGACAATTTATCGTTCAGCTCAAATTTTCCGTCAATTTTTGTACAACTATCGTGATTCATTGTCGGCTTCTGTTTTAGTTGCTGGATATGATGACAAGCTTGGAGGACAAGTAAAACTCTAGTAAACTAAAAACAATTCTTCAAAAAGCTAATTTTCAGGTTTATGCTTTGCCAATTGGTGGATTTGTAACTCGTCAAAGAAGTACCGCTTCCGGATCCGGATCAACATTTGTTCAAGGATTCCTTGACAGCAAATGGAAGCCAAACTTGACACTTGAAGAATGTAAAGCAATTGTTAAACAAGCTGTTGGTTTAGCAGTTTTTCGCGATGGCTCATCTGGAGGAGTCGTTCGGTTGGCGACCATTGACAAAAATGGAACAAAATACGAACTGTTCCGCCCAGACAAGCCAGGATTCCCTGTTGTTCAAACACCTAAAGCACATTTGTCATTCCCACCACACGTTGAGCAAGTTATTTCATAAATTTTATTGTGAAATGGTTAATTAATTTATTCCTTCCTTTTCTTTTTCGTTTTAAAAGATGTACTTTTTGCAATGTGCTACTTTTTTTTAACTGAATGAAAAAATGTAGAAAATCGGTGATGAAAAACCAGATTGAACAACTGGATTTTTGATTGAGTAAGCAGTAATCATCAATCACGTTTCGATTTGATGATTCTGAAGTGCATATTTGACCAACGAATATTTTATAATTAGCCTTCTACCACTGAGTGGACACACCAAAATTCTAGCTTGACCGTAGAACCGTACACTAGGATTTCATTATAATAATAATAATAGAAGCGATCAATCAAATAGTGATCCTTATATTTTGTGAAAACCGTTCAACTGGAACAAAAACTTTCACTAAAAACAAGTTTATTATTTGAGAAAAATCCAGGCGAAAAAAATTAACAAGTGAAAATAGTGAGTTGATAAGTTGTTTAAAAAAACATTAAAAACAAATATTTTTAATTTTTAGGATTTTTTAAGTGTTTCTCTAGAGATTAATGTAGTTCTAGAAGGATGAAGCTTAAAATACACGTCAGTACTTGGTTATGGGTGGGAGTTGGGATAAATTTCATTATTATTTAAAAAAAAATTTTCTGTAAATGAAAGCTATAAGAGAAATGAAAGATCGTCAGAGAAAGATCCTGGAAATATCAGAAACAAAAAAAGAAACGAAAGAAGTTATACAGACTAGAAGAAGAAGAAGAAGAAATGGTTGCCAAGTCGTTTCGTGGCAACCGATGAAATGGACGAAGGTCTTACCACGAAACAAACAACAACTACAGTAATTTTTAATTAAAATCGGCAATCAACAAATTGTAGAATTCGGCCAAGAATAGTCCACGTGTATTGGCTTCCGCCAACATTTGTGCACGTCGCCAGAAGTGATGGAGCAGCTGATATCGATGCTCTTTGCTGAAAAAGTGACGTATTTTTGGGGCGTGGAGTGAGTCAGTGGGCAACACATTTTCATTAATCATTCAAGGCCTTTTTCCCTATGGAAACACAAACCCAACCTGATCATATCCTTCCACAGTAGCCGCTTGTCCCCCGGTAGTACAAGTGATAGCAACAGTAGCTCCCTGAGCATGAGTGTTACCAAATGAAACATCGCTATAGTCGAATCTGAGAAAAAACCACCCTTTTAAATGAAGCACGAATCACGGGCTGGGGGAAGAAAAAAAAATCACCGATATTGATCGGTCTGATCGACCGCCGAGACGGGATAAAGAATGAGATCCGAGCAACGAGCTCCAACCTGTGACGGATCGTTGCTCTGAACGAACCCGGGCGGCGCACACGAAAGCACAAAAATCGGAATGACGAGAGGCAGAAGAATGAAGAGCATTCGTGTTCGTCGCGTGCACATTTTCATTCACAGCGATTTTCTGAAAATATTGGTAAGTTGCTCGAAAAATGGACGAACCGGGAGACAAGGAGAGGGGGGGGGGGGCGAAGGAAAAGCATAGAGAAAAAGGAAAAAGTTTGGCGAAAAGTTGGAAAAAGGGAACATTTTTTTCACCGCCACTACCGTCATCCTCATCATCTCCATTAATGTCCGGATTTTTGAAAGTTGAAGGAGAGAGAGAGAGAGAGAGAGAGAGAGAGAGAGAGAGAGAGAGAGAAAGGTTGTGGAGGCAATGATCATCGTCGCGCGGCCGGTCGTCCTCTCACTTATAATTGAGCGCATCCATAATGTATAATTCGACTCTCAGAATTGGTGGTGCTAGAGAGAGGAAGAGAGAGAGAGAGAGAGAAAGAGAGAAAAAACGTTTATTTTTCGGGATACCGAAAATGGGCGGAGCTTCGGAAAAAAGAAGTCAATTTTGTTCAGTTTATGCGTGTTGCTATGCGGCCTGCATCAACGCAACTATTTGGAAGAAAAAAAGCGTAGCGTAAGCCGCGAATGTTTGGTTGAGCAATTTGAAAAGGGACTGAAAAAAGAATTTTTTTCGTTTTTTTTTTTTGAAAAAAACGCAAATTATATGCGACGCAGACCGCGACGCACTCATCTTCTCTTGGTTTCCTATTCTCTGTTTTTTTTTGTTGGAAACGAGTGGGTCTTACAACGATTGAAAATTGTGTGAATTGGAACAAATTTATTATTTTCGAATAAAAGCTTTGGCAGAAAATGACTAGGGTGAAGACAGAAAAAAAAATGAAAATAAAGAAAAAAATCGATAATCAATTAGGTCTTCGAACGGCGAACAAATCCCACCATTTGCACAATTGCCCTTCGATTTGCATCAATTTAAAATAGTGTTTTGCCGGATTCTTGTCACGACGTAAATGTATACTGTAGGTGTGTTTGTAGCTGTTGCGGCACACAAATTCGGGAATTTCGAAGAACGACAGCCCGCTGACGTGACGACGTCGGATGCCGGCGCGTTCGGCCAGAATTCCGGTGACAAGAACGTCTTCGGACAGTTTTCTGGAAGGCGAAGAATAATCAATGATTTCTTTTTCGTCGAAAGACCAATTTCTAAAGCATTCAATTATGAATTCGTGACGGGACCCATTTAAAAAAAAATTTTTTTTTCAAACAAATTTCAGCCCCCCCCCCCCAATTTCTTACCTGAAATTGCTGGATGTTGAAAACTTGCTGAGCGACGCTTCGTCGAGCAAACGATTCGCCAGATTTCTTCCCACCAACATGTAGGTGCCCGTTGAACAATACGATGGAAACGTTGGCGGCGGCCAAACGTTCGTCGGTACCGCCCATTTCGTTGTGTTCCGTTTGACGATTCGCGAAACGTCGCATTTGCCAAGAATCAGTGGTCCGGCTGAATTTGTTAGATGAATTTCAGAAAACAAATCGGACGGTTGGTTTTTGTTGTAAAACCTGTCTCTTCACAAAGTCGAACGTAGTTATGAATAATTAGAACGTTGTCACTATCAGCTTTTACTAGACATTTGGTTTTTGGATAAAATCTATAATAGAAAAAAATTTGCTTCCTGCTTTTTTTTTTTTTTAAGGAGTACGGTTTTAAAGGCACATTCATTTAAAATTTTTTTTAAAAGTGACAACGATAAAAAAATGCAAAAGAAGTTGCCTGCTGCTGGAATCGAACCAGCGTCGCCACGGCCACAACGTGGAGTACTAACCACTATACTAAGCAGGCCGAAAGTTAAAGTGCTTGTTGTAAATTGTATTCTAGTGGTAGTACAATAGGAAAAAATATACAAAGAAAAGTTGTTGGGGGGGATTAGAACAACTAAATGAAAGAACTCACTTTTTCTTATACGACAACATTGATACGGTTTTCGCGGCGAGACCATAATAGGATTCGGTCAAATTCGTCACAACTAAATCATTATAGTTGTCCATTTCTCTCAACAAATGAGGCATTTGTGAGTTTGTCTGAAGAAAATTCATTTTTCTTTCCCCCCTTCTTCCTGTCCCCGCCCCTCACAATCCCCTGCTTCTCTCCACCTCTTCCCTACCGGTCTTCCCATAAAAAATTCGACATTGACCGTGGCTTGTTCGGCCCAGCTGATGTTGGCCCACGACTTTCGAATTTGTTGTCGAATCAACGTCTCGTCGGCTTTCGTCGTGACGAGAATCAACAGCGACGGCGGCGTCGTCGGCACTTTATCGTCGAGTTCGGGATGAAGTAGAAATGTTGGCGAAAAATCGTACGGCGTCGTGTCGTCGTCTTGAAAAATGGTAAAATTTGAAACGTTTTCTTGTTGCTTTTCGCTATTTCTCTCTCTCTCTCTTTCTCTCTCTCTGAAAAATGAGAATTTTTTCTTCTCTTTTCTATTTTCTCTTTGAATTATTCCGAAAAAAGTTTTGACTTCTCTATTCCTCTATCTCTCCTTGACTATTTCTCTCTCTCTCTCTCTCTCTCTCTTTTTTTTTATTTCTCTCGGTTCTTCTATTTTTACCTAATTCAAAAATATCCACGTGTATATTCATGTCCAAATAAAACTTGAAAGCTGGTAACGAAATGACGACGGCGAGGAAAATATAAGGTAAAACTGGGATGTTTCGAGATACAATCATCTGAAATTTTTTGATAACAAAAAACACAAAAAAACAAAACAAAAAACAAAAAGAAAACAAGAAGAAAACAAAAATTCTGAAGGCGTCAGAATTGTTTCAATCATTTCTCATCTCATTTGCCTTCAAAACGGCCGCCGTGCGCCGATCCTGTTCCGACGTCTCATCCTCTCTGCCGTCTCTTTCTTTTTCAATTTTAAAAATTCTTCCTCTTCTTCATTCCAGATAAGAATCAGGACATTTTTCGTATTTTATTCGTATTTCTTCATATACTTTTGAAAGATCTTCGAAATTGAAGATCTTTTTCAATTCTCAAATCATTGCTTGTACATATAACCTTCTCTTGCACCCGACATTTCAAAGGTTTCAAAATAGGGGAGAAATTCGGTTCAAAAGGAGGAGGAAATCTTTTTTTATTCTCAAATCATTGCTTGTATAACCTTCTGTTGCACCCGACATTTCAAAGGTTTCAAAATAGGGGAGAAATTCGGTTCAAAAGGAGGAGGAGGAAATCTTTTTTTATTCTCAAATCATTGCTTGTATAACCTTCTGTTGCACCCGACATTTCAAAGGTTTCAAAATAGGGGAGAAATTCGGTTCAAAAGGAGGAGGAGGAAATCTTTTTTTATTCTCAAATCATTGCTTGTATAACCTTCTGTTGCACCCGACATTTCAAAGGTTTCAAAATAGGGGAGAAATTCGGTTCAAAAGGAGGAGGAGGAAATCTTTTTTTATTCTCAAATCATTGCTTGTATAACCTTCTGTTGCACCCGACATTTCAAAGGTTTCAAAATAGGGGAGAAATTCGGTTCAAAAGGAGGAGGAGGAAATCTTTTTTTATTCTCAAATCATTGCTTGTATAACCTTCTGTTGCACCCGACATTTCAAAGGTTTCAAAATAGGGGAGAAATTCGGTTCAAAAGGAGGAGGAGGAAATCTTTTTTTATTCTCAAATCATTGCTTGTATAACCTTCTGTTGCACCCGACATTTCAAAGGTTTCAAAATAGGGGAGAAATTCGGTTCAAAAGGAGGAGGAGGAAATCTTTTTTTATTCTCAAATCATTGCTTGTATAACCTTCTGTTGCACCCGACATTTCAAAGGTTTCAAAATAGGGGAGAAATTCGGTTCAAAAGGAGGAGGAGGAAATCTTTTTTTATTCTCAAATCATTGCTTGTACATATAACCTTCTCTTGCACCCGACATTTCAAAGGTTTCAAAATAGGGGAGAAATTCGGTTCAAAAGGAGGAGGAGGAAATCTTTTTTTATTCTCAAATCATTGCTTGTATAACCTTCTGTTGCACCCGACATTTCAAAGGTTTCAAAATAGGGGAGAAATTCGGTTCAAAAGGAGGAGGAGGAAATCTTTTTTTATTCTCAAATCATTGCTTGTATAACCTTCTGTTGCACCCGACATTTCAAAGGTTTCAAAATAGGGGAGAAATTCGGTTCAAAAGGAGGAGGAGGAAATCTTTTTTTATTCTCAAATCATTGCTTGTATAACCTTCTGTTGCACCCGACATTTCAAAGGTTTCAAAATAGGGGAGAAATTCGGTTCAAAAGGAGGAGGAGGAAATCTTTTTTTATTCTCAAATCATTGCTTGTATAACCTTCTGTTGCACCCGACATTTCAAAGGTTTCAAAATAGGGGAGAAATTCGGTTCAAAAGGAGGAGGAGGAAATCTTTTTTTATTCTCAAATCATTGCTTGTATAACCTTCTGTTGCACCCGACATTTCAAAGGTTTCAAAATAGGGGAGAAATTCGGTTCAAAAGGAGGAGGAGGAAATCTTTTTTTATTCTCAAATCATTGCTTGTATAACCTTCTGTTGCACCCGACATTTCAAAGGTTTCAAAATAGGGGAGAAATTCGGTTCAAAAGGAGGAGGAGGAAATCTTTTTTTATTCTCAAATCATTGCTTGTATAACCTTCTGTTGCACCCGACATTTCAAAGGTTTCAAAATAGGGGAGAAATTCGGTTCAAAAGGAGGAGGAGGAAATCTTTTTTTATTCTCAAATCATTGCTTGTATAACCTTCTGTTGCACCCGACATTTCAAAGGTTTCAAAATAGGGGAGAAATTCGGTTCAAAAGGAGGAGGAGGAAATCTTTTTTTATTCTCAAATCATTGCTTGTATAACCTTCTGTTGCACCCGACATTTCAAAGGTTTCAAAATAGGGGAGAAATTCGGTTCAAAAGGAGGAGGAGGAAATCTTTTTTTATTCTCAAATCATTGCTTGTATAACCTTCTGTTGCACCCGACATTTCAAAGGTTTCAAAATAGGGGAGAAATTCGGTTCAAAAGGAGGAGGAGGAAATCTTTTTTTATTCTCAAATCATTGCTTGTATAACCTTCTGTTGCACCCGACATTTCAAAGGTTTCAAAATAGGGGAGAAATTCGGTTCAAAAGGAGGAGGAGGAAATCTTTTTTTATTCTCAAATCATTGCTTGTATAACCTTCTGTTGCACCCGACATTTCAAAGGTTTCAAAATAGGGGAGAAATTCGGTTCAAAAGGAGGAGGAGGAAATCTTTTTTTATTCTCAAATCATTGCTTGTATAACCTTCTGTTGCACCCGACATTTCAAAGGTTTCAAAATAGGGGAGAAATTCGGTTCAAAAGGAGGAGGAGGAAATCTTTTTTTATTCTCAAATCATTGCTT
Organism: Caenorhabditis drosophilae; assembly: GCA_963572285.1. Lineage (NCBI taxonomy): Eukaryota > Metazoa > Nematoda > Chromadorea > Rhabditida > Rhabditidae > Caenorhabditis > Caenorhabditis drosophilae. The sequence continues at coordinate 7,179,589 of OY751563.1, read as the reverse complement.
GTATAACCTTCTGTTGCACCCGACATTTCAAAGGTTTTAAAACAGAGAAGGAAATTTTATTTCAAAATGGTGGGAGAACATGCTTCTCAGTCGGCAATCAAAGATTCTCTTCGAAACGTTGTGATGATAACAAAAGCGCATCCTTCAATGAAAACCAGAAATCCAAAAATTCCAGCCAAAAGTTTGAAGACTGAAAAAAAGTGGAATTGTTTGCGCTCCAGTGCACACTCGCGTTTAAAATAAAATCAAAAAAGTGCGCTGGAGCAAAGTTGTTGTGCGTCTGTGCATCAGTAAACGCCGGGCCGGGCCGACTTACAAGTTGTGTGGTTTGGGGCAATGTCAAGCGACGAGTCAATCAATGAAAATCCGTTGAGTTGGCTGGCGGAGAACAGAATGTTGTAGGTTCCCTGCAAAATTCAAAACTGATCTCAGCGTCGTTTTTTTTTTCTTTCCAGAGCCCGAAAAAGCCCAAAAGCTCAATGAAAACTAAAATGTTTCCTACCGCATCGATTGGTTGAATTCCCAAATTTCTCGTAATGACAAATGTTGGCTTCATGCGATTCCAAACTTGAAGTTCGGACAAATTGTCGCCAAAGAAAAGCTTCAAGTTGGTATTTCTTGAAATTTCCAGTGCCGGTCGGTTCTTGGAAACAATTGATGTCAGCCGATCAAACTTGACATAATCGAATAGGTTCACCGTATTTTTGATGATCAGGCTTCCCTGGATTTCTCGGATGTGGCCATAATCGGGTAAAAGGAATGGTTTTGATGAGAAATCTTGAAAAAAAAAACACATTTTTTCATGCCCGAGAGTGAAAGAGAAAGAGACGCAGACAATGATAGAGCGAAGCGGATGCGTTGCGGTTTTTTTTTAAAAACTTTATCCATCAAAAAAAAAAATCCCATGCCGTCACTCTTTTCACATGACATGAGAGACGCAGACAATGATAGAGCGAAGCGGATGCGTTGCGCTTTTTGAAAAAAAACTTTATCCATCCCAAAAAATCCAACACCGCCAATCTTCAAAATGACCCGAGAGACGCAGACAATGATAAAGCGAAGCGGATGCGTCGCGGTTCAATAAAAAAGACAAAAAAAAACAACAAACCAATATTTTCGATTCGAATGTCGCCAATAACAATCTGGCAAAAGAAGTTCGGAAAATGTGAGAGCGACAAATTGGCACCATTAACGCTCACCGCTTCACCGTCGCAAACATTTCCCTCATAAAACCGTGACAACGCGGCCGACGACCAATCGATAATTGAAAAAATGAACAAAATCAAAGGAAAAAAACCAGCTAAAAAATGATGGGGTTGGTTATTTGAAGGCGGCAATTTAAAATTTGAAATTTGAAAAAAAAAAACCTTTTGATATCATGACAAAAATTTGATTTCTAACAACAAAAATCTTTTTTTTTTCTTTTTTTTTTTGAATGCGGAATGATTTTGGTTTTTGATTTTTTTTGATTTACAATCGATATTTGAAATGTCACGTGAAATTTCTGAATTTTAAATTTTAAATTTTCTAAATCTGTAATTTAAAAGTCTCACAATTAAAAAAACCGTCCGTTTTTGCGTATTCTCGTAGTAAAACAGTTTAGGAGGATTTCAAGACAAATTTAAATTAAAAAAAAAAAAACTAAAAAAAACAACGAAACGTCATGTGCCTTTAAAGTAGTCAAAACGAAGTTTTTATCAAATGTGCCTTTAAATGAAACTCAATTTTTTTCGGGGGGGGGGGGGGGGGGGGGGGACAAAAAACATAAAAATTTGTTCAATCTTCATGTGGAGGTTCTCTTCCAAAAGCTGCCGTCAGAACAATTCCGATAGCTTCAATAAAGGCGAAAAACGCCAAAACTGATCCCAAGAGTTTATAGACTGAAAATCAGCTGAAAATATTTGGATTCCGCCGAGCAAAAATTTTACATTCTGAATCATTCTGACTGATTTCCAATGGAAAATCCATTTGGAATAAACACTTTGGATAAGCGGCAAAATACAGTTTGTTGAAAGTGTTCTGGAGAAAAAAAAATCTGAAATTAACGAAGAAACATGAAAGGGGAAGAAGATGTTGTACGACTATTTGATGCGCCTTTAAAATGTACAAAAACTGTTTGATGCACCTTTAAGAAATCTACAAAAAAAACTATTTGATGCGCCTTAAAAATGTACAAAAACTGTTCGATGCACCTTTAAGAAATCTATAAAAAAAACTATTTGATGCTGCGCCTTTAAACAACCCCCAAAAAACTATTTGATGCGCCTTTAAACAACATACAAAAAACGGTTTGATGCGCCTTTAAAATTTTCAATCATTAAAAAAGTTTATTCATCTCAAAGAAACTTTAATTTCTCTATGACTCTTTTCCCCTTTCCCAATGTTCCTTTAATTTTCATGCGCCTTTAAATCAAAGCGAACAGTTTCTCAATAATGTTCAATGCGCCTTTAAATACGCTTTTTAAAGTTTGAAAAACGCTCGACAAATCCCCTTTTTTTTTGTTTTAATTTGAGCTTTTGCTTGAAAAATGATGGTGAAACAAAAAAGAAAGAAAGAAAGAAAAAAAAACAAAAATGAAGGAAAAAACCTCATCAATTTTCGTCGTTGCGCTATTATTCAAAATGCGATATGTGGGAAATGATTGATCAACCGAGACGGTGTGTAAATGAGCACCGAGAGCCAATTTCAGATTGACATTGTTGATTAATTGAATGGCTGGTCCGCGCTTCGATTCGATTATTCGCAGGTTTTGAAAATTGATCGAATCCAATAAATTGTTCGTGTTCTCAATTATGATGCTTCCACGAATTTTTTCAATTGACAGGTAGGCCGGAATCGGTCTTGGATTCACTGAAAGACAGGAGGATCAACGATGCGTTTTTTTCAGGCGCGCTTTTAAAAATTATTCAGTGTGGTACAACTGTTTTTCGTGGCGAGACACCCGAACAAATAATTAAGACTCTGCGGCTTTCAATGACGCTCGACTGTTTACAACGTCTTTTTCGTTTCGAGACCCGAAAACGCAAATTTGACCAATAAAAAACGAAAAAGACTGGTTTGTTGCAATCACGCTCCACTGATAACATTTCAGAAATCTTGAAATTTTCAAAGAAAAAAAAAACCATTTACCAATATTCCGAATTCGAATGTCTCCATGAATAGTTCGACATTCTTGTTCGGGAAGCTTGACAACATCCACATCATTGTTAATACTGAATCGCTCACCACTACAAACATCTTTGCTCCCCCTCTCGTTGCCGCCGAGTCTCGGGGCGGCAAGTGTGGTGGCGACTAGGAAAAAAGTGTGCAACAAATATTGAAAGTCAGCTAAAATTTGAATTTTTCTTCTTCAAATTTTTTTTCCGCTATTTTTTTTTTTTTGCACTTTTCGATTGCATAACTGAACTGATCCTTGAAAATTATTTGATTTTTTCTCGATGTGGAATGAGCCAGCGGAAATATTGAAAATATTGCCAATTTTTCCTTATTTTTTTTCAATGTCACGTTAAAAATTGAACAAAAAAAAACGTTTTCTCTCATTTTTCGTTGCAAGACCCGATTTTCAGTATTGTCGACGGAGTCTCCACACACAGTGATTGCCTCCCTTTAAATAAGATGTGCACACATTAAAGGCGCATCAACCATGTTTTTTGCCTCGATTCTCATCTGACAAATTGAAGAAAATTGAGTTTCCTTTCTCCTCCCCCTCCCCCCAGTTTTCTCCCCAAACAAACAATTTATTGAAGGGGGGGGGGGGGGGGGGTGTGGTGGTGCGACGGTTGATAATTCAACTTTTCTTTTTTCGAAAATTTTTTAAACAAACCACGTGCGGCTCTGGGTTCGTGGAGAGAGAAAAGGTGAGAGAGAGAGAGAGAGAGAGAGAGAGAGATAGAGAGAGAGAGAGAGAGAGAGAATCGAAAATCAAATAGAAAATATTTCTTGGACGGAGATTCCTTCCTTTATCGAAAAGAAAAAAATTTTTTTTGTTGACTTTTTCAATTTGTCAATTTTCTAACAACGTGATAATTTATTTCCACCACTCTCCTCTTTTTTTGTCCCCCCCCCCCCCCCCTTCAGCTTCTTCCTGCCCAAAAAAGTTTGCAAACCCGTGAAATGTCCGGCGAACAACTTTTAGTTTTTTTTTTCTTCATTTTTAAATTGTCGATTATTTCCTGCCAAAAGCTCTCAAATTTAATTTGTTTTTGATTCTGTCCCGTGAAATGTCCGATGCGTGAACAATTTTGATAGAAATTTGAAATAGCGTCAAAGTATGCCAAAGTGCGCGTAACCCGAGAAACGTCAAGTGCTTCAAAAAAAAAAAAAAAAAAAAAAAACATTGTGAAAATAATTCGATTCCTTCTCGTTTCTGGCGCCAATTTAAATTCGAATTCATCATGAGAAATGCAAAACGAGATGAATTGAATCCCATTCATTTTGAAGGATTTTCTTCTCGCCTCCCTCATCCTCTTCTGAAGGCGACGGCGACGAAGAAGAAGAAGAATCTATTAACGTCTTTTTTTCTTTTCTCTCTCTCTCTCTCTCTCTCTCTCTTCCTCATTTTCTTTTCACGACGACCCGAAATTGAGCTACATCAAAGCGAAGAATTGTGTGTGTGTGTGTGTTGGTTAGAGAAGGCTGAAGCTCAATTTGAGAAATGTGGTCGGTCCAAATAAATGTATGTACATCATATATTGGCAAAGAAGAAGAAGAAGAAAAAGTGGGGGGGAAGAAATACGTCAATTCATTTTCTCTCTTTTTTCTTCAGTGCTGAACTGCTCCTTTTCAAATAAATATACATACTTTCGACACCCCCCTTCCACCGAACTCCGTTCATCCTGGCTTCTTCCCAATGAATTTTTGACTTGATGCGTGTGTGTGTGTAAAAATTGTCTTCCTCTTCACCAACCACCATTAAAAAAGAAGAAGAAGAAGAAGAAGAAAATTAGTGGTGAGACTGAGAAATTGGCTTGGCGGCGCTGTCAATTTTTCTCAACGATGGTTGAGCCAAGCTTTTTTCTAGTTTTTTTTTTTTGCCTTTTCTTTCCATGAAGCTTCTTCCTTCGTTTTTTCCATTTCGTTCTCTCCAAAAGAGAAATTCACATAAAAATTGGGGTTTTTATTGGTTTTTTGTCTTTAAGTTTCTCAAATTTCATACAACAAAAGATCAAACGAAAAACTTAGAAAACAGTTGAGAAGCGCCTTCAAATAAATAACAAAAGTCAACTATTTTTAGCGTAGACTTGATTTTTTTTTTGGGTTTTAAGATACGGTATCGTGGTGAGACCAAGGTTTATTTTAACGAGGTTGTATCTTCAAAATGTGTTTCATTCTTTTAAAATTTGAAATAAAAGAGTCTTACAACGAAACATGTTTTCAATTTTTATGAGTCTTTAAAATTGAAAAATTTGTTCTTCTTGGTCTCGAAGGGAAAAGTACGGTGAAATTTCGATTAAAAAAAAACTGAACTGTGCCTTTAAGTTCAAATATGTATGTAGGTGATGAATTGTCAGACCGGAAACTTTGCTGTTTTCGAAAAATTGAGAGGTCTCGACACGAAAAATAAATAAATTTGAAATGAAAACTTTAAAAGTTGTTAAATTTGACGAAAATCCGATTTTTCCCCTGCTTTTTTTCATCCTTCAAAATTGCTCTCTTCAGAACTCGAGCTTCATCGTTTCTCTTGCACAATTTCATAATGAGCCAAACGACGGCGACGACAAAACAACCGATGTAATGACACACTGATGACATGCTTACGTCATCAAACAATCAACTTTCCTCCCCACTCCTCTCTCCCGGTCCTTTCAAAATTTTGATGCTCCGCCAGTTAGCCGGCGCGTCCGAGCATGGGAGAGGGGGGGGGGGGGGCGGAATTTATAAACAAGGCAATAAATTATTTTTTTTCTGGCTCCTCTACTTCCGATGACCAATGCGTCCAGAGCTCTTTCGCAATTTTTTATTTCCACGATTTTTCGGTTGAAGCTTGAAAATGTATGTCTCTCTCTCTCTCTCTCTCTCTCTCTTTTGCTTTTTTTTATGATCTTTACAACCATCGACAACGTGAGGATCGTATTAAAAATGTCGCTTAGCTGCTGCTGCTTTTCCATCGTGAGCTGTGACGTCAGCTATTCCCCCCTGGGGGATCCTTGGATGAAATGAATGACAGTCCGATTCCTTCCCATAACATTTTTGGAGAGATGAAGCTGGTCAAAAAATTTTTTTTACTACTTTTTTTGTTTTTTCTTGGAAAGAAAAAAAGAAGGAAAACAATGCTGAGCTGCTTGCAAGGAGAAAAAATTGAATTTGAGCCAACCAATCACTTGGTTTGTTCTCTGAAAATTTGTTTTTTCTCTCTCTCTCTCTCTCTCTCTCGCTCTCTCTGTCTCTTTCTTTCTCTCTCTCTTAGCGGTAAAGAAATTTGATATTTTTTTTTTAGGTGAACACTTGTTCTCTTCTTCTCAGTTTTTGTTGTCCCAACAAGATTTGAAGAGGGAAGGGGAGGAGTTTGAGAATTCAAAAACCAAAAAAAAATATATTTGGACGAGCAAAATTTATTTTGGGTTGTTTGGGCGAAACTTGACAAATTTGTCTGCATTTTTTGTATCATTTTTCAAAACGTTTTATTTGAATTTGTTTTTTGTCTGCAATTTTGCGTCACGTGTCTTGACTTTAAAAAAAACCTGTGCTGGGAACCCGTGAGATGTCGGTGGTGAACTATTCAATCAACATTGGAAACTTTTCCTTTTTTTTTTTTCTTACATCGGCTACGTTTTTTTAGTTTGGTTACCTGACTTTTAGTACATCGAGGGAAGCTTTTCCTTCTCAACTTTTTTTTTCTTTTGGTCGCTGTATCATTGAAAATAATCAAGGGATCATTTTTATCTCTTCAAAAACCACATGGCACTACCATCATTTCTCTCTCTCTCTCAGTCTCTCTCTCTCTCTCTCTTATTTGAAACGATTTGAGAGATGATCTCAAATACTTCTGAGCACATGCTCATTGTCAAAAACTCTTCTCAATTCTCTCTTTCTTTTTTAGTTTTAGATATCGATGAGTGTCATGCTCAATCAGCTTCTCCTCTTCCATCATTCTTCTTTCTATTTTTAAACAATTATTAGTCATTTGGTGACGATTGATTTTCAGCTTTGCCCCCCCGGCGCAAAAATTCACCACAAATCGATTGATGTGAAAGACGCAAAAAAAGCAGGGAAAAAAAATGAGATCAAAAGTTGCCGATTCAGAATTGGATATTAATAAGGTTTGCAATATTCAACGAGCTCGAAAAGAAAAAAAAACATGTTGCTCCCCCCCCCCCCCCCCCCTTTTTCCGTGCTGAAAATCGACTTGATTTTGTGCCAAAGCTCACGACGAGCAGAGTTCTCTCAGCAACCTTTCAGAAGAAAAAAGAAGGGAGAAGCTTCATGACTTTTTCACCTTTATTTCTCAACCTTTGAAAAACTTGGTCCGCGGCTGTCAGAAGAAAGAAAATTTTTTGATTGATAATTTTTTTTTGAAAGGCGGCGGCGGCGACGGGAGGAAGGAGGTTGGAGGGAGAAGCTGAAAGCATGTGACGCGAAAACAAAATCGATTAAAACATTCATTTAATGAGCTTTGCGAAAAATTATTATTGATTCTCCTTTTCTCTCTGTCCTCCCCTCGGTGCTTGAAAAAATGTCTGAAAAATCGGCTATAAAAATTCTAAAAAAAACAAAGGTGAAATATCGATTGACAAAAACTTTGAAAATCAAAAATTCGCACCTTATTCAGGTTCATCCGAAACCCGGATTTTTTCGTCGCCAATGGCGAAAAGTGAAAAACGACGTTTGCTCATCAATATTGTCTCATTATCGACGTTGCGTGATGAGAATGAAGCGATGCCTTCGCGAGAATTCAGAAGTTGAGAATCAGCGAAGAAAAAGTCAGGCGAAGCTTCATCCACTTCCAGGTTTCGAATCTTTAAGAATTAAAAAAAATTATTTCAAAAAATACAAAAATTGTATTCCAAACCAGCAAGAAATTTTTTTTTAAAAGAAACAAATAAAATTTGCGCGTGTAGTTCGGTGTATGCACCAAAGTTATTGCGCAGACTTCTGTTTACGGTGGTTTTTGTTTTTTTTTGCGTATTCCTCACAAATGTTTATTTAAATTTTTGAGGATTTAAAACTGTTTTTTTTAATTTTTTTTAAATTTCAAAAATAATTTAATTTTTTGCAGACCGCCCATTGCGTCGAGTCGCGTCAAAACTCGGCCGAAAACCAACCAACGAAATTGCTCGACTTCGAAAAAAAGGCGACGATTGGACGGCGAATGATTTGTTCAAATTTCAATATTCTGATCCTGAAGAGGGAACAGCCGAAGAGCGAAAAAATTTGTGCTACGATTGGTTGGATCGTCTTCATGCAATCTCGAAAAAATATTGTTATTTAGCATGGTGAGAATTAAAAAACAAAAAGAATCTAAAATTCTCTGAAAATTCTTGTTAAAATTTTAAACATTTTTACCAACTCTTCAGGTATGAATCAGCAATCTACACGTGCTACTATCGTCTTGCGCCGATTCTCGTCGATGCGGCTGAGAAGCAGCGCATCTGGCATGACGTTAAGCGGGAATACGCCGAAATTTTCTTGATGGGACGGCGCATCTGGCGACGTGCGATTCATCCGAGTCGTCTGCGCGTTTTTTATGATCTCGCCATGTTGTGCGTGCGATTCGGTGATATGAATAATGACGCGACAGTGCCGATGTTTAAGGAAATGATGTCGGATTCGACAAGTTTTGATTTTAAGATTTTAAGTGAAACCGAGTTCATCAAATCATTAGACAATGTAACGATTTCTAATAAGGAAAAGCTTTAACCAAATGTTTTCCAGGTCATCCGCCTCGAAAACTTTGTGATTGACCAGTTTTATAAACGTCGCCGATCGTCAGGCTCAATTCGATCATCCTTCCGATCGCGTCGCAACACTGATTGCTCCCCATCTCGTCGATCAGACGTCATCGCCGATGAGCCGACAACATCGTCGGCTCGCTCTGCGGGTGTTAACACGCCGACACAAAACACCGAAGACGACGGTGACGTAAGCAGCTTAGCCGAATCACTAAATCAAGTGTCGGTTTGTTTGCCGGCGACAACGACGACGACGACGACGTCGGTGAGTCGCAATCCGTCGACTGCCGGACAACAATTGACAATTCCGACAATTGTTGTTGATGGACCTGAGACGAAAAGTCGGCCGGCCTCACCGCGTCTAGTTCGATTTGATGACGACGCGTCGTTAGATGACGCCAAATCATCGTCGTAGTTCTGCATTTCTCAGTCAAGCAAATATTTTTTCGGGTCCCATTTTTGTCGTCTTCAACATTTTCGCATTTTCAATGTTTTGCATATTACGGGAATCTAAACATATTTTGTCATTTCTAATATCACCAATCACCAATGATCAATTTAAAATCAATTTTTGTTCACTTTATAAGTGTGTGTGCCTTTAAAGTTTTTCAATAAATGTTTAATTTCTGCATTTTGGCGTAAAAGTGTTTGCGTATCTATTCAAGGCTTCACAATAAAAATAGTGACAAGTGCGTTTGCAATTTGAAAAACGATAAGAAAAATGAAATCGATTCGGTCGAAAAACTTCATCCACGTCAACTCGTAAACTTCATCTTGTTCGTCGTCGCGAATAAATTCCTGAATTCCAGCCAAGGCGCTGTCAAGATTCTGCATCAAATTTCCGCTGAAAATTGAGGCGTCAAACCGAGTGGTTCACCTTCATCGCCTCACCTTTCGCCGCGAAACTCCAAAACCTCGCCTTCGGAACTACGACGTTCACTGAAGATTCGCGATGTTTTGACGAAGAACTTTCGCGAGCCCTGGAAATAGAAGAGGAAGAAGAATTCAGAATCGATCGGCGAAGAAAAAGTTTACAGTCATTCGAAGAATGGCGAGCAGCCATCTCGGCGGTCTCCATTCTCTTGTATGAGCTCGATGATGAATGGAAATGATGAGCACAGTGCACAGAACACCAATGGCGACGACGAAAATTTCAGCAAGGATGAAGTTGCCTGGAAAAAAAAACAAGAATGGAGGAAGCCGTCGGCAAATCACCAAACCCAAAAGCGGAAGCTCGGAAGTTTTCGGCATCGACGAGGCGACAATTTGAAGAATGACAGCCGATGACAGTAGAGTGGTGATGCCAAGGTTCACACGCTCGCCGCGGATTCCGTCGTTCGACGTCGGTGTGAAGAGGCCGAAAATGCAGACGACAGTGATGATGTAGGTTGGAATCAGAAGAACCCAGACATAGAATTGCGGTCGTCGTTTAACGATGAGCTGACAAAATTTTTTGTTGTTTAAGGTTTGCTGACCTCTTTTGCAGGAGAAGCTGCATGCATCTTTTTCAAGGAGTCACCGAAATGACATTTGATACTCACTCAACGAGTTCGCAAAAAGTACGCAGCCAAATTTTTTTTTTCAGAATTTCCTACCATGAATTCGACTTCAGAATACGTGAAGTTCACGTCTGGATCATTGGTTTGTGTCAGCGAAGCATTGATGCGCTCAAAATCCCATTCGCTGTTTCCCTGAATTGTTGGCAGAAGAAAAACACATTTTTTTTTGTTTGGCTAAAAATCGATTTTTCTTACTGTAAAATAATCCTCAACGGCTTCTGGAATGTCTTGACCGGCGACACATTGAATTTCTTCAATTGTATAGGACCATGGCCCGATGTTTATTGCACAACTTTGCTTGTCATAGGGAAATTTGTTGACCTAAATGATTTTCGTGCATTTTTGCGTCAAAGTGTTTGCAGACCGCCCACCGCCTACACACGCCCCGCCCATCTACCCCCTTCATGGCTCACATTCATATCGCATAAATTCTTGAAGACAGCATACAAACTTTGTCGAACGGTGCCGTCATACTTCAGTGAAACGTATCGATCAGACGAGTCGAGAAGAGCTACCGTATCGATACTGTAAAAAAAAAATTCAAAAATAATATTTTTAGCGGCAAATATGAAATGGATTTTTTTCACACTTCTTTAAAGGCACACGCCTTTTGAATCTTTTGCATGAAGGAAACCCAAATAATTTAGGTAAATTTTTTAAAGGCGCATAATCCTCAAAAATTGTTGACGAAATAATTTTTAAAGGCGCAAACTTCTCGAAAATTGTTGATGTCGAGATTTTGCAGTAGTCGTTTTTAAAGGCGCACAGTGCTCAGACATAACTGAAGTCCAACAACGAAAATATGAAAATGAGAAGAACCTCGTCGAAACGGTCGTGTCGGGCGTCCAAACAAATTGTTGCTTGATTTTGATCCACGTCACATTGTAGTCGGATCGATTCCACTTCAAGAACTCGTCGCGCCACTGTAAAATGAATTCGGCAGAAAATGAGACGGTCTCCTCACTCGGATCAAGAACCAACACCGATAATGAGTTGATGGTGATGTTGACGATGAGCGTGTCTTTTTCATTGATCACTGGACGGATTGTGTTGTCGTAGCCTAGAAAGTGCGCTCTATTGAACTACTATCAATAAGGTTTGATTTAGATGCGTTTCCCTAAGGGTTGCTATGCAGCAAATTAGATATTTAATATTTTGAAATTCAAGCTGCGTATCACTAAGGGTTGCTACTCAGCAAAATTAGATATTTTATATTTTGAAATTCAAGCCGCGTATCACTAAGGGTTGCTACTCAGCAAATTAGATATTTTGAAATTAAAACTGCGTATCCCTTAGGGTTGCTACTCAGCAAAATTAGATATTTTATATTTTGAAATTCAAGCCGCGTATCACTAAGGGTTGCTACTCAGCAAATTAGATATTTTGAAATTAAAACTGCGTATCCCTTAGGGTTGCTCAGTAAAACGAAAAAAAAACAAATTCCCTACCGACAAATATTGTGTTTTTCAGCTTCTCAGCAATGGTGAGAGAATCCCGAAATTGTAGAATAAAAGCGAAAATTAAAAAAATTGGAAAAGCTAAAAACATTTCAGAAGACACAAAAAGCGGCTCTCAACTGAAACGTTGTTTATTTATCAATTTCACCAATTTCTCCCTATTGAATTAAACATTTCATCGTGAGAAATAAAATTCTGAAGAAGCTTTTCCCCTTTTTTCTCTGAAATTTGATGCTCATTCATGTTTGGCTAAGGTTTTCAGGGTTTTATTTGAATTCTACCTGACACACAATTATTGCCAAGCAATTTTCGTTTTATTTTTCAAAAATTAGCCAAAAAAATGTTTCTTCTGCAAACACCAAACAGGAAAGTTGACGACAATTTTTAGAAATTTTTAGGTTTTTTTTTCAGAACAATGAGGCAAATTTTTGAAATCAAGTCTGCAAACACCGAATTTTTAGGCGTTAGAATTGACGACAATTTCGAAAATGAAGGTAAAAAATTTTAAGAAACATTTTTATACAAAAAAAATTAAAGAAAAATCTTAAAAAGTAAACAAAAAAGAAGAAGAGAAAAAGTTATGCAGCTGGGCATTCTGGTCCGCGTTCTCCTTCTTTACATTTACACTCGGAATCTTTCATACGTCGCTCCGTGATGTCGCGTCCTTCCGGTGTTTTTCCAATAACGCACAAGCATCCTTTGGGTCTTGGGAAGCATCCTTCTTTCAATCCTTTGAATTTGTTCTTCAGCTCATCAACGACGGCCGCGTAATTGGCTTGAGCTCTTTCACGAACCGGATCTCTGACATCGTAGTTCGACTCGACCGATCCGCTACGACTTCTTGCGTTGCTCTTGACGTTTGCTCTTGCCACATTTGTTGGCGATTGTTGTTGTTGTCGCTGCTGCTGAATGTTGACGTCGCGTTTCGATCGCTGAAACGAATTCGAGTCAGCCAATCGTTAAAAAAAATCAATAAACTACCAATTTGCATTGAGCCGCATTGTTGTAGGCGGTGACGACGTCGTTGCCGTTCGCATCCTTCTCATTGCATTTACAGCCGCCCGATGGTTTCGGAAAACAGTTCTCCTTGAAATCGCCGAACTTCTCCTTTATCTCCTCGTTGAGCTCCTTCTTGTGCTCCACAGTCGACGCCTCGACACTCTTACGACAATCCGCGTCAGCTGTGAACTCTTTCACCTCTTCGCCGTTCCCAAGATCCACGTTGCATTTACAGCCGCCCGATGGTTTCGGAAAACAGTTCTCCTTGAAATCGCCGAACTTTTGCTTGATCTCCTCGTTCAATGCTTTTTTGTTTTCAGCGGTTTGCACTGGAGCACAATTATTGATTGATTTTTTATCGATTTATTGATTTTTTTCTACTTACATTCAACCGATTTCTTACACAAATCAATATTTTCATACTCAACAATTTGACGATCGTCAAGTCCTTGATTCACCTCACATTTACATCCTGAAACCCAAACAAAAAAATTATTGATTTATCGATTTTTTCGTGTCTCGGCACCTCCACCAACTTTAATCTGACAATTCTCCTTGAAGCCAACCTGACTGTTCTGAATCAGAACAGCTGTGTCACGTCGAACTGACGCCTGAAAAAATGAGGGAAGAGATCATCGAATTTGTTGTTGATTCATCGTAAAAATCTCGTGTGGCTCAAACTCTCTCAAACCAATCAATGTGTGTTTTCTTGTTTTTTTGGTGGGTGTGTGTGTGAGTGCGTAAACGCGGCGTGTTGTTGTAACATTTAATGAGTCAAAAGAAAGACAGCTGCCTTTTATTTTTTAGGTTTCTTCATTCTTTTTCGCCTTTTTTTCCTAGTTTTTCAAGAAAAAAGAAGAAGCTCAATTAAATGTTGACACACAACTTGGAAAAAAGTCTCGGAAAACTTGGTTCGTGACGGGTTGGGAGGGGAGAACAAGTTTTCCCCGTCGACTTTTGATCGACGATAAAAAATCGATTTTTTAAAACCAAAAAAAAATCAATAAAAATCAACAAACCTGTGAAAGTCCAAATAGAGGGAGAAGACAAATCAAAATCGACAGAATCTTCATGATTTGAGACAGAGAGAGAGAGAGAGAGAAAGACGACGACGAGAAAAACTGCGGGGCGTCGGCGGCAACGAAAGACAAAAAAAATGAGAGAAAAGAAATTGTCAACTTTTCAGATTTCTCTTTGTTTATATACCCAATCGACATTGTTTTGTGTTTCTCTCGTTCGTCTCGTCGTCTAGCTCCTCTCTCTCTCTCTCTCTCTCTCTCTCATTTTCCAATAGGGGGGCGGAGCTGTATTTTATGAATCACACAACACTCGCACACATTTTGTTGCCTTGTTTTTTTTGTTTTCGGAGGTTGAAAACATTGTTCTCCACTGATGACACACACACACACATAAAAAACTGATGAAAAATAGGCACAACAGCTGACATCGAGATACAGTACGAATTGATCGTTGTGAGACCATTTTTAAGTTTCGGGGAAATGCAAATAAAAAAATTTTAAGTTAAAAAAAATTGTTTTTAGCGAAAAATCTTGATGGAAAGAAAGAAAACTGAATCCCAGCCGACATCAAGGTACAGTAATTAATGATATCGTTGTGAGACCATTTCTGTTGTAGACGTAGTTGAAGGAAATCGCTAGACACAGCCGTAATACTGTTACAGTAATCACCAAAATGTGTTTTACTTAAAAAATAAATTTCGGTAAAATTTTTTCTTCAAAATGAATAAAAATAGGTCCCCCCCCCCGCTCCTTGTGAGTGTTACTGTAGTTGGTTCGTCATGGGACCAAAAAAAGTTGAAGTGGCCGGAAAAAAAATGAATTTTCCGTTGCTATGAAATTCGACAAATAAAAAAGTCGAATAAAAATTGAAAGAAACGGTTTCCGATGGAAACCGGGCCCCATCCCTATTGGCGACAACTTTTCCAGCCGAAATTTCCCCGAAATCATCAGAATTTTTCCGATTTTTGTTTTCTTGGTCTTCAGAGATTTTTTTCGCAATTTCTCAAAGCTTTTCATCCACAAGTTTCACAAATTTTTTGCAGGTTTTCAGCTCGGTGGAGCCATCTGATGATGAGGGATTACGATGATCAGTGGACAAGTCCGCCTCAACCGATTCAACCATCACACCATGAGTCGGTGTTTGATCCAACGATGGCCAGTGAGGTTCAAGTTTAAGCATTTTTTAAGTTGTGGCTGGATCTTTTAAAGAATCAGCCTTTTCAGATTCAGAAGTCGTTTGAATTCAGAATTTTGAAAAATCAGAATTTTCTGACTTTCAAATGTCAGAATTTTCAGTTTCAGAAGTTGTTATAATAGGACCACCTCCCCGCCAAACTGTGCCCTATTGAAATTATATAAGGTTGACCCTGTCCCCTATGACCGCCCCTTCCACAGCCGCTATATAAATGACACATCTGCCCCTTTTTGGTCACTTAGGATTTGGTCACTCTTATTGTTTATTTCGCTGTTAACAAACTAGTAATTGAAACGACGTGCTCAAACACACCACAACTACAACAGAAGAAGTCGTTTGAATTCAGAATTTTGAAGAATCAGAATTCTCAGATTCAGAAATCGTTTGAATTCAGAATCTTGAAAAACCTGAATTTTCAGATTCAGAAGTCGTTTGAATTCAGAATTTTGAAAAATCAGAATTTTCAGATTCAGAAGTCGTTTGAATTCAGAATCTTGAAAAATCAGAGTTTTCAGATTCAGAAGTCGTTTGAATTCAGAATTTTGAAGAATCAGAATTCTCAGATTCAGAAATCGTTTGAATTCAGAATCTTGAAAAACCTGAATTTTCAGATTCAGAAGTCGTTTGAATTCAGAATTTTGAAAAATCAGAATTTTCAGATTCAGAAGTCGTTTGAATTCAGAATTTTGAAAAATCAGAGTTTTCAGATTCAGAAGTCGTTTGAATTCAGAATCTTGAAAAACCAGAATTTTCAGATTCAGAATCTTGAAAAATCAGAATTTTCAGATTCAGAAGTCGTTTGAATTCAGAATCTTGAAGAATCAGAATTCTCAGATTCAGAAATCGTTTGAATTCAGAATCTTGAAAAATCAGAGTTTTCAGATTCAGAAGTCGTTTGAATTCAGAATCTTGAAAAATCAGAGTTTTCAGATTCAGAAGTCGTTTGAATTCAGAATCTTGAAAAATCAGAGTTTTCAGATTCAGAAGTCGTTTGAATTCAGAATCTTGAAAAATCAGAGTTTTCAGATTCAGAAGTCGTTTGAATTCAGAATTTTGAAGAATCAGAATTCTCAGATTCAGAAATCGTTTGAATTCAGAATCTTGAAAAACCTGAATTTTCAGATTCAGAAGTCGTTTGAATTCAGAATTTTGAAGAATCAGAATTCTCAGATTCAGAAATCGTTTGAATTCAGAATCTTGAAAAACCTGAATTTTCAGATTCAGAAGTCGTTTGAATTCAGAATCTTGAAAAATCAGAATTTTCAGATTCAGAAGTCGTTTGAATTCAGAATCTTGAAAAATCAGAGTTTTCAGATTCAGAAGTCGTTTGAATTCAGAATCTTGAAAAACCAGAATTTTCAGATTCAGAATCTTGAAAAATCAGAATTTTCAGATTCAGAAGTCGTTTGAATTCAGAATCTTGAAAAATCAGAATTTTCAGATTCAGAAGTCGTTTGAATTCAGAATTTTGAAGAATCAGAATTCTCAGATTCAGAAATCGTTTGAATTCAGAATCTTGAAAAACCTGAATTTTCAGATTCAGAAGTCGTTTGAATTCAGAATTTTGAAAAATCAGAATTTTCAGATTCAGAAGTCGTTTGAATTCAGAATCTTGAAAAATCAGAGTTTTCAGATTCAGAAGTCGTTTGAATTCAGAATCTTGAAAAACCAGAATTTTCAGATTCAGAATCTTGAAAAATCAGAATTTTCAGATTCAGAAGTCGTTTGAATTCAGAATCTTGAAGAATCAGAATTCTCAGATTCAGAAATCGTTTGAATTCAGAATCTTGAAAAACCTGAATTTTCAGATTCAGAAGTCGTTTGAATTCAGAATTTTGAAAAATCAGAATTTTCAGATTCAGAAGTCGTTTGAATTCAGAATCTTGAAAAATCAGAGTTTTCAGATTCAGAAGTCGTTTGAATTCAGAATTTTGAAGAATCAGAATTCTCAGATTCAGAAATCGTTTGAATTCAGAATCTTGAAAAACCTGAATTTTCAGATTCAGAAGTCGTTTGAATTCAGAATTTTGAAAAATCAGAATTTTCAGATTCAGAAGTCGTTTGAATTCAGAATCTTGAAAAATCAGAGTTTTCAGATTCAGAAGTCGTTTGAATTCAGAATTTTGAAGAATCAGAATTCTCAGATTCAGAAATCGTTTGAATTCAGAATCTTGAAAAACCTGAATTTTCAGATTCAGAAGTCGTTTGAATTCAGAATTTTGAAAAATCAGAATTTTCAGATTCAGAAGTCGTTTGAATTCAGAATTTTGAAAAATCAGAGTTTTCAGATTCAGAAGTCGTTTGAATTCAGAATCTTGAAAAACCAGAATTTTCAGATTCAGAATCTTGAAAAATCAGAATTTTCAGATTCAGAAGTCGTTTGAATTCAGAATCTTGAAGAATCAGAATTCTCAGATTCAGAAATCGTTTGAATTCAGAATCTTGAAAAATCAGAGTTTTCAGATTCAGAAGTCGTTTGAATTCAGAATCTTGAAAAATCAGAGTTTTCAGATTCAGAAGTCGTTTGAATTCAGAATCTTGAAAAATCAGAGTTTTCAGATTCAGAAGTCGTTTGAATTCAGAATCTTGAAAAATCAGAGTTTTCAGATTCAGAAGTCGTTTGAATTCAGAATTTTGAAGAATCAGAATTCTCAGATTCAGAAATCGTTTGAATTCAGAATCTTGAAAAACCTGAATTTTCAGATTCAGAAGTCGTTTGAATTCAGAATTTTGAAGAATCAGAATTCTCAGATTCAGAAATCGTTTGAATTCAGAATCTTGAAAAACCTGAATTTTCAGATTCAGAAGTCGTTTGAATTCAGAATCTTGAAAAATCAGAATTTTCAGATTCAGAAGTCGTTTGAATTCAGAATCTTGAAAAATCAGAGTTTTCAGATTCAGAAGTCGTTTGAATTCAGAATCTTGAAAAACCAGAATTTTCAGATTCAGAATCTTGAAAAATCAGAATTTTCAGATTCAGAAGTCGTTTGAATTCAGAATCTTGAAAAATCAGAATTTTCAGATTCAGAAGTCGTTTGAATTCAGAATTTTGAAGAATCAGAATTCTCAGATTCAGAAATCGTTTGAATTCAGAATCTTGAAAAACCTGAATTTTCAGATTCAGAAGTCGTTTGAATTCAGAATTTTGAAAAATCAGAATTTTCAGATTCAGAAGTCGTTTGAATTCAGAATCTTGAAAAATCAGAGTTTTCAGATTCAGAAGTCGTTTGAATTCAGAATCTTGAAAAACCAGAATTTTCAGATTCAGAATCTTGAAAAATCAGAATTTTCAGATTCAGAAGTCGTTTGAATTCAGAATCTTGAAGAATCAGAATTCTCAGATTCAGAAATCGTTTGAATTCAGAATCTTGAAAAATCAGAGTTTTCAGATTCAGAAGTCGTTTGAATTCAGAATCTTGAAAAATCAGAGTTTTCAGATTCAGAAGTCGTTTGAATTCAGAATCTTGAAAAATCAGAGTTTTCAGATTCAGAAGTCGTTTGAATTCAGAATCTTGAAAAATCAGAGTTTTCAGATTCAGAAGTCGTTTGAATTCAGAATCTTGAAAAATCAGAGTTTTCAGATTCAGAAGTCGTTTGAATTCAGAAATTTGAAAAATCAGAATTTTCAGATTCAGAATCTTGAAAAATCAGAATTTTCAGATTCAGAAGTCGTTTGAATTCAGAATCTTGAAAAATCAGAGTTTTCAGATTCAGAAGTCGTTTGAATTCAGAATCTTGAAAAATCAGAGTTTTCAGATTCAGAAGTTGTTTGAATTCAGAATTTTCTGACTTTCAAACATCAGAATTTTCAGATTCTAAAGTCGTTTGAATTCAGAATTTTGAAGAGTCAGAATTTTCAGATTCAGAAGTCATTTGAATTCAGAATTTTGAAAAATCAGAATTTTCAGATTCAGAAGTCGTTTGAATTCAGAATTTTTAAGAATAAGAATTCTCAGATTCAGAAATCGTTTGAATTCAGAATCTTGAAAAACCTGAATTTTCAGATTCAGAAGTCGTTTGAATTCAGAATTTTGAAAAATCAGAATTTTCAGATTCAGAAGTCGTTTGAATTCAGAATCTTGAAAAATCAGAGTTTTCAGATTCAGAAGTCGTTTGAATTCAGAATTTTGAAGAATCAGAATTCTCAGATTCAGAAATCGTTTGAATTCAGAATCTTGAAAAACCTGAATTTTCAGATTCAGAAGTCGTTTGAATTCAGAATTTTGAAAAATCAGAATTTTCAGATTCAGAAGTCGTTTGAATTCAGAATCTTGAAAAATCAGAGTTTTCAGATTCAGAAGTCGTTTGAATTCAGAATTTTGAAGAATCAGAATTCTCAGATTCAGAAATCGTTTGAATTCAGAATCTTGAAAAACCTGAATTTTCAGATTCAGAAGTCGTTTGAATTCAGAATTTTGAAAAATCAGAATTTTCAGATTCAGAAGTCGTTTGAATTCAGAATTTAGAAAAATCAGAGTTTTCAGATTCAGAAGTCGTTTGAATTCAGAATCTTGAAAAACCAGAATTTTCAGATTCAGAATCTTGAAAAATCAGAATTTTCAGATTCAGAAGTCGTTTGAATTCAGAATCTTGAAGAATCAGAATTCTCAGATTCAGAAATCGTTTGAATTCAGAATCTTGAAAAATCAGAGTTTTCAGATTCAGAAGTCGTTTGAATTCAGAATCTTGAAAAATCAGAGTTTTCAGATTCAGAAGTCGTTTGAATTCAGAATCTTGAAAAATCAGAGTTTTCAGATTCAGAAGTCGTTTGAATTCAGAATCTTGAAAAATCAGAGTTTTCAGATTCAGAAGTCGTTTGAATTCAGAATTTTGAAGAATCAGAATTCTCAGATTCAGAAATCGTTTGAATTCAGAATCTTGAAAAACCTGAATTTTCAGATTCAGAAGTCGTTTGAATTCAGAATTTTGAAGAATCAGAATTCTCAGATTCAGAAATCGTTTGAATTCAGAATCTTGAAAAACCTGAATTTTCAGATTCAGAAGTCGTTTGAATTCAGAATCTTGAAAAATCAGAATTTTCAGATTCAGAAGTCGTTTGAATTCAGAATCTTGAAAAATCAGAGTTTTCAGATTCAGAAGTCGTTTGAATTCAGAATCTTGAAAAACCAGAATTTTCAGATTCAGAATCTTGAAAAATCAGAATTTTCAGATTCAGAAGTCGTTTGAATTCAGAATCTTGAAAAATCAGAATTTTCAGATTCAGAAGTCGTTTGAATTCAGAATTTTGAAGAATCAGAATTCTCAGATTCAGAAATCGTTTGAATTCAGAATCTTGAAAAACCTGAATTTTCAGATTCAGAAGTCGTTTGAATTCAGAATTTTGAAAAATCAGAATTTTCAGATTCAGAAGTCGTTTGAATTCAGAATCTTGAAAAATCAGAGTTTTCAGATTCAGAAGTCGTTTGAATTCAGAATCTTGAAAAACCAGAATTTTCAGATTCAGAATCTTGAAAAATCAGAATTTTCAGATTCAGAAGTCGTTTGAATTCAGAATCTTGAAGAATCAGAATTCTCAGATTCAGAAATCGTTTGAATTCAGAATCTTGAAAAATCAGAGTTTTCAGATTCAGAAGTCGTTTGAATTCAGAATCTTGAAAAACCAGAATTTTCAGATTCAGAATCTTGAAAAATCAGAATTTTCAGATTCAGAAGTCGTTTGAATTCAGAATCTTGAAAAATCAGAATTTTCAGATTCAGAAGTCGTTTGAATTCAGAATTTTGAAAAATCAGAATTTTCAGATTCAGAAGTCGTTTGAATTCAGAATTTAGAAAAATCAGAGTTTTCAGATTCAGAAGTCGTTTGAATTCAGAATCTTGAAAAACCAGAATTTTCAGATTCAGAATCTTGAAAAATCAGAATTTTCAGATTCAGAAGTCGTTTGAATTCAGAATCTTGAAGAATCAGAATTCTCAGATTCAGAAATCGTTTGAATTCAGAATCTTGAAAAATCAGAGTTTTCAGATTCAGAAGTCGTTTGAATTCAGAATCTTGAAAAATCAGAGTTTTCAGATTCAGAAGTCGTTTGAATTCAGAATCTTGAAAAATCAGAGTTTTCAGATTCAGAAGTCGTTTGAATTCAGAATCTTGAAAAATCAGAGTTTTCAGATTCAGAAGTCGTTTGAATTCAGAATTTTGAAGAATCAGAATTCTCAGATTCAGAAATCGTTTGAATTCAGAATCTTGAAAAACCTGAATTTTCAGATTCAGAAGTCGTTTGAATTCAGAATTTTGAAGAATCAGAATTCTCAGATTCAGAAATCGTTTGAATTCAGAATCTTGAAAAACCTGAATTTTCAGATTCAGAAGTCGTTTGAATTCAGAATCTTGAAAAATCAGAATTTTCAGATTCAGAAGTCGTTTGAATTCAGAATCTTGAAAAATCAGAGTTTTCAGATTCAGAAGTCGTTTGAATTCAGAATCTTGAAAAACCAGAATTTTCAGATTCAGAATCTTGAAAAATCAGAATTTTCAGATTCAGAAGTCGTTTGAATTCAGAATCTTGAAAAATCAGAATTTTCAGATTCAGAAGTCGTTTGAATTCAGAATCTTGAAAAACCAGAATTTTCAGATTCAGAATCTTGAAAAATCAGAATTTTCAGATTCAGAAGTCGTTTGAATTCAGAATTTTGAAGAATCAGAATTCTCAGATTCAGAAATCGTTTGAATTCAGAATCTTGAAAAACCTGAATTTTCAGATTCAGAAGTCGTTTGAATTCAGAATTTTGAAAAATCAGAATTTTCAGATTCAGAAGTCGTTTGAATTCAGAATCTTGAAAAATCAGAGTTTTCAGATTCAGAAGTCGTTTGAATTCAGAATCTTGAAAAACCAGAATTTTCAGATTCAGAATCTTGAAAAATCAGAATTTTCAGATTCAGAAGTCGTTTGAATTCAGAATCTTGAAGAATCAGAATTCTCAGATTCAGAAATCGTTTGAATTCAGAATCTTGAAAAATCAGAGTTTTCAGATTCAGAAGTCGTTTGAATTCAGAATCTTGAAAAACCAGAATTTTCAGATTCAGAATCTTGAAAAATCAGAATTTTCAGATTCAGAAGTCGTTTGAATTCAGAATCTTGAAAAATCAGAATTTTCAGATTCAGAAGTCGTTTGAATTCAGAATTTTGAAGAATCAGAATTCTCAGATTCAGAAATCGTTTGAATTCAGAATCTTGAAAAACCTGAATTTTCAGATTCAGAAGTCGTTTGAATTCAGAATTTTGAAAAATCAGAATTTTCAGATTCAGAAGTCGTTTGAATTCAGAATCTTGAAAAATCAGAGTTTTCAGATTCAGAAGTCGTTTGAATTCAGAATCTTGAAAAACCAGAATTTTCAGATTCAGAATCTTGAAAAATCAGAATTTTCAGATTCAGAAGTCGTTTGAATTCAGAATCTTGAAGAATCAGAATTCTCAGATTCAGAAATCGTTTGAATTCAGAATCTTGAAAAATCAGAGTTTTCAGATTCAGAAGTCGTTTGAATTCAGAATCTTGAAAAATCAGAGTTTTCAGATTCAGAAGTCGTTTGAATTCAGAATCTTGAAAAATCAGAGTTTTCAGATTCAGAAGTCGTTTGAATTCAGAATCTTGAAAAATCAGAGTTTTCAGATTCAGAAGTCGTTTGAATTCAGAATCTTGAAAAATCAGAGTTTTCAGATTCAGAAGTCGTTTGAATTCAGAAATTTGAAAAATCAGAATTTTCAGATTCAGAATCTTGAAAAATCAGAATTTTCAGATTCAGAAGTCGTTTGAATTCAGAATCTTGAAAAATCAGAGTTTTCAGATTCAGAAGTCGTTTGAATTCAGAATCTTGAAAAATCAGAGTTTTCAGATTCAGAAGTCGTTTGAATTCAGAATTTTCTGACTTTCAAACATCAGAATTTTCAGATTCTAAAGTCGTTTGAATTCAGAATTTTGAAGAGTCAGAATTTTCAGATTCAGAAGTCATTTGAATTCAGAATTTTGAAAAATCAGAATTTTCAGATTCAGAAGTCGTTTGAATTCAGAATTTTTAAGAATCAGAATTTTCAGATTCAGAAGTCGTTTGAATTCAGAATTTTTAAGAATCAGAATTTTCAGATTCAGAAGTCGTTTGAATTCAGAATCTTGAAAAACCAGAATTTTCAGATTCAGAATCTTGAAAAATCAGAATTTTCAGATTCAGAAGTCGTTTGAATTCAGAATCTTGAAAAATCAGAGTTTTCAGATTCAGAATCTTGAAAAATCAGAATTTTCAGATTCAGAAGTCGTTTGAATTCAGAATCTTGAAAAATCAGAGTTTTCAGATTCAGAAGTCGTTTGAATTCAGAATTTTGAAGAATCAGAATTCTCAGATTCAGAAATCGTTTGAATTCAGAATCTTGAAAAACCTGAATTTTCAGATTCAGAAGTCGTTTGAATTCAGAATTTTGAAGAATCAGAATTCTCAGATTCAGAAATCGTTTGAATTCAGAATCTTGAAAAACCTGAATTTTCAGATTCAGAAGTCGTTTGAATTCAGAATCTTGAAAAATCAGAATTTTCAGATTCAGAAGTCGTTTGAATTCAGAATCTTGAAAAATCAGAGTTTTCAGATTCAGAAGTCGTTTGAATTCAGAATCTTGAAAAACCAGAATTTTCAGATTCAGAATCTTGAAAAATCAGAATTTTCAGATTCAGAAGTCGTTTGAATTCAGAATCTTGAAAAATCAGAATTTTCAGATTCAGAAGTCGTTTGAATTCAGAATCTTGAAAAACCAGAATTTTCAGATTCAGAATCTTGAAAAATCAGAATTTTCAGATTCAGAAGTCGTTTGAATTCAGAATTTTGAAGAATCAGAATTCTCAGATTCAGAAATCGTTTGAATTCAGAATCTTGAAAAACCTGAATTTTCAGATTCAGAAGTCGTTTGAATTCAGAATTTTGAAAAATCAGAATTTTCAGATTCAGAAGTCGTTTGAATTCAGAATCTTGAAAAATCAGAGTTTTCAGATTCAGAAGTCGTTTGAATTCAGAATCTTGAAAAACCAGAATTTTCAGATTCAGAATCTTGAAAAATCAGAATTTTCAGATTCAGAAGTCGTTTGAATTCAGAATCTTGAAGAATCAGAATTCTCAGATTCAGAAATCGTTTGAATTCAGAATCTTGAAAAATCAGAGTTTTCAGATTCAGAAGTCGTTTGAATTCAGAATCTTGAAAAACCAGAATTTTCAGATTCAGAATCTTGAAAAATCAGAATTTTCAGATTCAGAAGTCGTTTGAATTCAGAATCTTGAAAAATCAGAATTTTCAGATTCAGAAGTCGTTTGAATTCAGAATTTTGAAGAATCAGAATTCTCAGATTCAGAAATCGTTTGAATTCAGAATCTTGAAAAACCTGAATTTTCAGATTCAGAAGTCGTTTGAATTCAGAATTTTGAAAAATCAGAATTTTCAGATTCAGAAGTCGTTTGAATTCAGAATCTTGAAAAATCAGAGTTTTCAGATTCAGAAGTCGTTTGAATTCAGAATCTTGAAAAACCAGAATTTTCAGATTCAGAATCTTGAAAAATCAGAATTTTCAGATTCAGAAGTCGTTTGAATTCAGAATCTTGAAGAATCAGAATTCTCAGATTCAGAAATCGTTTGAATTCAGAATCTTGAAAAATCAGAGTTTTCAGATTCAGAAGTCGTTTGAATTCAGAATCTTGAAAAATCAGAGTTTTCAGATTCAGAAGTCGTTTGAATTCAGAATCTTGAAAAATCAGAGTTTTCAGATTCAGAAGTCGTTTGAATTCAGAATCTTGAAAAATCAGAGTTTTCAGATTCAGAAGTCGTTTGAATTCAGAATCTTGAAAAATCAGAGTTTTCAGATTCAGAAGTCGTTTGAATTCAGAAATTTGAAAAATCAGAATTTTCAGATTCAGAATCTTGAAAAATCAGAATTTTCAGATTCAGAAGTCGTTTGAATTCAGAATCTTGAAAAATCAGAGTTTTCAGATTCAGAAGTCGTTTGAATTCAGAATCTTGAAAAATCAGAGTTTTCAGATTCAGAAGTCGTTTGAATTCAGAATTTTCTGACTTTCAAACATCAGAATTTTCAGATTCTAAAGTCGTTTGAATTCAGAATTTTGAAGAGTCAGAATTTTCAGATTCAGAAGTCATTTGAATTCAGAATTTTGAAAAATCAGAATTTTCAGATTCAGAAGTCGTTTGAATTCAGAATTTTTAAGAATCAGAATTTTCAGATTCAGAAGTCGTTTGAATTCAGAATTTTTAAGAATCAGAATTTTCAGATTCAGAAGTCGTTTGAATTCAGAATTTTTAAGAATCAGAATTTTCAGATTCAGAAGTCATTTGAATTCAAAACATTGAAGAAAAAAAAATTCGTGAACTCTGACGTCATCTAGACAAATTGCAGGAATACGAAGCTGAAAAGCAGAAAAATGCGAAAGAGTCGAAAGGAATCTCATTCACAACCGCGTTGCGAGCATCAGCCGTCGAAAAATCCGACGGTAAAATTCAGCTGACCGCCAGCTCGTTGCTGGAAGTCGGAACCTATGCGGTGTTTCTGATCGTCCTGGTTTATGGTGAGAACTGAAAAGAGAAAAAGCAAAAAAAGTCATCAATTTTTTGAATTTCAGTGGCTTTTGCACAGAACAGTATTCAAGGATATTATTATACGAAAGTCATGTCTGATCTTTTCGTTTCCACAGCTGGAACATCAGCGCCGGCCTTCAATGACGTCACAATAATGGATAATATTTGGGATGTAAGCTTTTGCTGAGAATTCGACAAAACTTCGAGTTTGAAGAATCCAAGATTTTAAAAATTAAAAAAAAAAAGTTTGCGCGTAAAATTCGGTGTATACACCATGCACAATAATTGCGTACTTTTGAAAAAAAAATTTTTTGAAAAATTGCCAGTGGATGTCACAAGTGCTTATACCTGGAATCTATTGGAGCGAGACGTCGTCGAACTCGACGGACGACGACGAGAACATGATTTACTATGAGAACAAGTTGCTCGGCGAGCCGCGTATTCGGATGCTCAAAGTCAGAAACGATTCGTGCACAGTGATGGCGAGTTTTCAGCGCGAGATCAAAGAGTGCTTCGCCAACTATGAGCAACGTTTCGAGGACAAGAATCCCATCGGCAATGGCGAACTTGAAGCGTAAAAATCACGGAGATGAAGCTGGGAAAGAAAAACCACTTTTGCATTTTTCAGCTTCCAGTATTCAACAGCCGATGAGCTCGAAACATCCACAACGGCTGGAACCATCGCCACGTATGGTGGTGGCGGATTTGTGCAACGTCTTCCGTTGACCGGATCAGCTGAAGCTCAATCAACTATTGAGACGTTGAAGGTGCGGCTGAAGAGAAGGAAACATCATGGAACTGGTTGAATTTTTAGGCGAATCGTTGGATCGATCGGGGGACTCGCGCAATCATTATCGATTTTGTGCTTTATAATGCAAACATCAATTTATTTTGCTCGATCAAGTAAAATTATTGATTTTTTTCGCTGATCTGCGCCACCATCCTTCCTTAAGATTATTGATTTCAAAAAAATCAATAAATCAATAATTGTTCTTCCTCCCTGAAAGTTATTGAGCTGAACTTCACTGATGGGAAAAAAAATGCTCAACGAGCCGCCCTTTTTTTTTCAAAATTATTGATCTCAAAAAATCAATAAATCAATAAAACTATAATCGGCCAGCCGAATTGTGTTTTTTTTTTTAATTTTTCATTTGCAGGCTTCTTTTCGAAGTTCCAGCTTCTGGAGGTGTTCTACCATCACCAAAATTGATCACTTATAACCTATTGAAATATCATGAATCATCGGGCAGCCGAATCATAATTTTCGAGGGAATATTTTGTGGATTTGTGGTGATTCTGGCAGCAAAAATGATTGAAGAAATCCCCGCCAAAAAATTGTTTTTCTTCAGCTTTTCTTCATTTTCGAAGAGATTTTTGTGATTGTCGGACGCCGCCTTTATTATTTCACCAAATTCTGGAATCTGGTTGATTGTCTGTTGCTCGGAGTAGGTTTTTTCTCATCGAGCAGCATCGTTGTGAGACCCGGAGGGTCTTGAAGTATTTTCTCATCGAGAGATTTGCATTAGAGCGCAATTTCATCACTGTTTAAATTTGATTCAAAATAGCTCACAAAAATCAGGGTTTTTGAGATTTGCATTAGAGCGCAATTTCATCACTGATCAAATTTGATTCAAAATAGCTCACAAAAATCAGGGTTTTTGAGATTTGCATTAGAGCGCAATTTCATCACTGTTTAAATTTGATTCAAAATAGCTCACAAAAATCAGGGTTTTTGAGATTTGCATTAGAGCGCAATTTCTTCACTGTTTAAATTTGATTCAAAATAGCTCACAAAAATCAGGGTTTTTGAGATTTGCATTAGAGCGCAATTTCATCACTGATCAAATTTGATTCAAAATAGCTCACAAAAATCAGGGTTTTTGAGAGTTGCATTAGAGCGCAATTTCATCCTTGATCAAATAAAAATCTCTCAGGACAAATCAAGTTCAACAACACTCCACCAGTACGCACTTACACACACACACGCACGCACAAACCCAGTTTTCTCACTTTTCGCTGAAAATAATTTTAAAAATCTGGATTTTTTTTTGTTAAAGTTTTCCGTCGCCACCATCATCATGTCCTGGAAGCTGACCAAAACAGCGACGGATCGAGTGAATAAAATTATTGAGAATGGTTTTGAAATTGCTTCGTTTGATGACGTCACAAATGTCGAGAATATGTTTTTGAATTTCAAATCGTTGGTGGTTTTTATTGCGTGGGTGAAGGTGAGTTGAAGTTCGACCATCACTTAGAAGTTCAATGTTCCGCGCGAAAATCTATATTTTTCTTGAGATTTGAATTGGAGCGCAATTTCATCACTGATCAAATTTGATTCAAAATAGCTCTTGAAAATCAGAGTTTTTGAGATTTGCATTAGAGCGCAATTTCATCCCTGTTTTAATTTGATTCAAAATAGCTCACAGAAACCAGGGTTTTTGAGATTTGCATTAGAGCGTGATTTCATCCCTGTTTTAATTTGATTCAAAATAGCTCACAGAAACCAGGGTTTTTGAGATTTGCATTAGAGCGTGATTTCATCACTGATCAAATTTGATTCGAAACCTTCAGGTATTCAAATTCATTTCGGTCAACAAAACCATGTCGCAACTGTCCTACACACTGACGCGTTCGGCCAAAGACATTGGCGGATTCGCCGTCATGTTCGCCGTCTTCTTTTTCGCGTTCGCCCAGTTCGGCTACTTGGCGTTCGGCACCCAAATCGCCGATTATTCGAATCTCTACAACGCCGTCTTTGCGCTTCTTCGTCTCATCCTTGGCGATTTCAATTTTGCGTCAGTTTTTCGGCGCAAAAAAAAAAAACTGGAAAAATCGCTTGCGCGTTTTCAGAGCTCTCGAGAATTGTAATCGATATTTTGGCCCCGCCTTCTTCATTGCCTACGTCTTCTTTGTTTATTTTATTCTTCTGAACATGTTCCTTGCTATCATCAATGATTCCTACGTTGAAGTCAAAGCCGAATTGGCTCGGAAGAAAGACGGCGAAGGGATTTTCGATTGGTTTCTGAATGTAACGAAAAATGTTCTTTTATTGATTTATTGATTTTTGTGGAATTCAGCGAGTCTATCGGCTGACAAAAAGAAACAAGAAACCCGATGGTCCGACGTCTGATGAGATGACTTATGAGGAATTCAAGAAGATGCTCTACCGATCCGGTTTTGCTGAGAAGGACATCAACGAGGCGTTCACACGATTCAGTGTCAATGATTCAATGAGCGAAACAGTTTCGCAAAAAATGGCTGAAGACATTGCTGAAGATGTGGCGAACGCTTCGGCTCAACGTCAAACCTACATCGAGAATCATCGCGACTATTCGAAGTGTGAAAGATGATGAGGAGCTTCATCGTCGTCGTCGTCTTTATCGATCGACTTTTCTCTTTTCAGCCTCAATCGACGAGTCGATCAGATGCAAGAATCCCTTCTGAACATTGTCGATCGTATCGAAAGTGTCAGCGGCACGTTGAGGGTCATCGAACGTCAACGGGTTGATGATAAAGACGATGAGAACAAGAATCAACTGACGGTAGGGAAGGATTCGGCTCAGTCGTTATCTGAATTCTTTCTTCCTCACATTTTCAGACGGTTTTCAATCAACTTCGGAATCGTGGTGGACGACGTGAAAGCCATTTTCTCAAAGAGGAAAACAAGGAAAATTGATAAACTCCGCCCCTTTTGTTTCCCAAGAAAAATATCATTCCTCACATTTCTTATTCGTTGTGAGACCTGAATTGCTTTTACGAACTGTGCTTTTTGTCAACGGTTTAAAGGCGCATAACATTTTTGGGTCTCGTCGCGTCTAAAGTCATAATTGGTTTCCAATAATAAATCATGTTGAACAAAAAATTGCCCAAGCCAAACTGAAAAAAAACGAAAAAAAAGAAAGAAAGGGGCGTGGTCAATGTTGCAATTGCGGCGCACTTTTAAAGGAGGAGCCTGCCTGGAGAAAAAAACCCGTATTTATTCATTAACAAAGCATGAGAAAATGAGAAAGAGAGACAAGAGAGCAACTGATAAGAAGAGAGAGAGAGAGAGAGAGAGAGCGGTGAATATCAACAATGAAATGATAAAAATGGAACTCTGTGCTTCCACTCGGATGGATGACGTCTCATACTCCATCCGAGAACTGGCAGAGTCGTCAGATCAGACGTGAAGACTTGCTCATCGCTTAGCGTCGGATCTGAATGAAGCACAACGTTGCCATCACAATTGCGCAACCGTGAAATGTCGGGTGAACACAAAATGAATTGTTTTTTTGCGATTTTTGCTGAAAATTTGAGTTTTTGATTTGTTTGGCTCAAATGAAAGCTGAGATTCTGGAGAATATTTTAACACTAAAATTAATCTGAAATCTCGATTATGAAAAGGGAAAAAAGGCTTTTGAAAGTTCCAATTTTTAAAAAAAGTGACGTCATTTTGGACACGGAAAAATTGAATTTTCAAAGCAATTTTTTCACTTTTCATATTCGAGATTTCAGATTAATTTTAGTGTTAAAATATTCTCCAGAATCTCAGCTTTCATTTGAGCCAAAAAAATCAAAAACTCAAAATTTCAGCAAAAATCGCAAATAAAAATTTCATTTTGTGTTCACCCGACATCTCACGGTTTTGAGTTTATCGCCGCAAAAATGAATTGTTTTTTTGCGATTTTTGCTGAAATTTTGAGTTTTTGATTTTTTTGGCTCAAATGAAAGCTGAGTATCTGGAGAATATTTTAACACTAAAATTAATCTGAAATCTCGAATATGAAAAGTTAAAAAATTGCTTTGAAAATTCAAATTTTCCGCGTCCAAAATGACGTCACTTTTTTTAAAAATTGGAACTTTCAAACGCATTTTTTCACTTTTCATAACCGAGATTTCAGATTATTTTTAGTGTTAAAATATTCTCCAGAATCTCAGCTTTCATTTGAGCCAAAAAAATGAAAAAGTCAAATTTTCAGCAAAAATCGCAAAAAAAATTCATTTTTGCGGCGATAAACTCAAAACCGTGAGATGTCGGGTGAACACAAAATGAAATTTTTTTTTGCGATTTTTGCTGAAATTTTGAGTTTTTGAGTTTTTTGGCTCAAATGAAAGCTGAGATTCTGGAGAATATTTTAACACTAAAAATAATCTGAAATCTCGAATATGAAAAGTGAAAAAAGGCTTTTGAAAGTTCCAATTTTTAAAAAAAGTGACGTCATTTTGGACGCGGAAAATTTGAATTTTCAAAGCAATTTTTTAACTTTTCATATTCGAGATTTCAGATTAATTTTAGTGTTAAAATATTCTCCAGAATCTCAGCTTTCATTTGAGCCAAAAAAATCAAAAACTCAAAATTTCAGCAAAATGTTTGTTTTACTGCGATGAACGCGAAACCGTGAAATGTCGGGCGAACACATAGGGTGAATGTCGGAAAAGTTGGAAAACTTTATCGCTTCTTCGGCTTATTAGCTAAGATCAAAGTGTAGTATCTGTTCTTATCGTATTAACCTACGGTATACACTCGAATGAGTGTAATTAAGGTTATATGATTTTTGGAAACTTGGAAAGACCCGGGGCTTGCTCCGACTTTCGGAGGGTCGTCTCAGCGTTGCACTGCTGTTGAGCTCGGCCCGGTCCCCATTGGGGGACAAATAGAAATTCTTACCGCTAAGGGCAATCTGTTAGAAATTAAATGGGAAATTAAAGATGTGAAAAACGAAGCCATTTTAGAACAAAATTTAAAGATAAAGCATCCCACAATAACCGTTAGAGTAGATCCCACCCGGCTTTTTCAAAGTTTATAAAAACTACTCGAATGAGAGTTGTATTAAAATGATTTATATCGATATTTTAATTTTTCTAAACCTGAAAAGCTTATTTTTTATCGATTTTATTGACTTTTACCCCGTGTTTTCACCCG
Organism: Caenorhabditis drosophilae; assembly: GCA_963572285.1. Classification (NCBI taxonomy): domain Eukaryota; kingdom Metazoa; phylum Nematoda; class Chromadorea; order Rhabditida; family Rhabditidae; genus Caenorhabditis; species Caenorhabditis drosophilae. The sequence goes on along the minus strand of OY751563.1, from coordinate 7,147,992 downwards.
ACATTTCACGGTTTCGCGTTTATCGCCGTAAACTAGACATTTTTTTGCGATTTTTGCTGAAATTTTGAGTTTTTGATTTTTTTGGCTCAAATGAAAGCTGAGATTCTGGAGAATATTTTAACACTAAAAATAATCTGAAATCTCGAATATGAAAAGTGAAAAAATGCGTTTGAAAGTTCCAATATTTAAAAAAAGTGACGTCATCATGGACGCCGATCAATTTGAATTTTCAAAGCAATTTTTTCACTTTTCATATTCGAGATTTCAGATTAATTTTAGTGTTAAAATATTCTCCAGAATCTCAGCTTTCATTTGAGCCAAAAAAATCAAAAACTCAAAATTTCAGCAAAAATCGCAAAAAAAATTCATTTTTTCGGCGATAAATTCAAAACCGTGAAATGTCGGGTGAACACAAAATGAATTGTTTTTTTGCGATTTTTGCTGAAAATTTGAGTTTTTGATTTTTTTGGCTCAAATGAAAGCTGAGATTCTGGAGAATATTTTAACACTAAAATTAATCTGAAATCTCGATTATGAAAAGGGAAAAAAGGCTTTTGAAAGTTCCAATTTTTAAAAAAAGTGACGTCATTTTGGACACGGAAAAATTGAATTTTCAAAGCAATTTTTTCACTTTTCATATTCGAGATTTCAGATTAATTTTAGTGTTAAAATATTCTCCAGAATCTCAGCTTTCATTTGAGCCAAAAAAATCAAAAACTCAAAATTTCAGCAAAAATCGCAAATAAAAATTTCATTTTGTGTTCACCCGACATCTCACGGTTTTGAGTTTATCGCCGCAAAAATGAATTGTTTTTTTGCGATTTTTGCTGAAATTTTGAGTTTTTGATTTTTTTGGCTCAAATGAAAGCTGAGTATCTGGAGAATATTTTAACACTAAAATTAATCTGAAATCTCGAATATGAAAAGTTAAAAAATTGCTTTGAAAATTCAAATTTTCCGCGTCCAAAATGACGTCACTTTTTTTAAAAATTGGAACTTTCAAACGCATTTTTTCACTTTTCATAATCGAGATTTCAGATTATTTTTAGTGTTAAAATATTCTCCAGAATCTCAGCTTTCATTTGAGCCAAAAAAATGAAAAAGTCAAATTTTCAGCAAAAATCGCAAAAAAAATTCATTTTTGCGGCGATAAACTCAAAACCGTGAGATGTCGGGTGAACACAAAATGAAATTTTTTTTTGCGATTTTTGCTGAAATTTTGAGTTTTTGAGTTTTTTGGCTCAAATGAAAGCTGAGATTCTGGAGAATATTTTAACACTAAAAATAATCTGAAATCTCGAATATGAAAAGTGAAAAAAGGCTTTTGAAAGTTCCAATTTTTAAAAAAAGTGACGTCATCATGGACGCCGATCAATTTGAATTTTCAAAGCAATTTTTTCACTTTTCATATTCGAGATTTCAGATTAATTTTAGTGTTAAAATATTCTCCAGAATCTCAGCTTTCATTTGAGCCAAAAAAATCAAAAACTCAAATTTTCAGCAAAAATCGCAAAAAAAATTCATTTTTGCGGCGATAAACTCAAAACCGTGAAATGTCGGGTGAACACAAAATGAATTGTTTTTTTGCGATTTTTGCTGAAATTTTGAGTTTTTGATTTTTTTGGCTCAAATGAAAGCTGAGATTCTGGAGAATATTTTAACACTAAAATTAATCTGAAATCTCGAATATGAAAAGTGAAAAAATTGCTTTGAAAATTCAAATTGATCGGCGTCCATGATGACGTCACTTTTTTTAAAAATTGGAACTTTCAAACGCATTTTTTCACTTTTCATATTCGAGATTTCAGATTTTTTTTAGTGTTAAAATATTCTCCAGAATCTCAGCTTTCATTTGAGCCAAAAAAATGAAAAAGTCAAATTTTCAGCAAAAATCGCAAAAAAAATTCATTTTTGCGGCGATAAACTCAAAACCGTGAGATGTCGGGTGAACACAAAATGAAATTTTTTTTTGCGATTTTTGCTGAAATTTTGAGTTTTTGAGTTTTTTGGCTCAAATGAAAGCTGAGATTCTGGAGAATATTTTAACACTAAAAATAATCTGAAATCTCGAATATGAAAAGTGAAAAAAGGCTTTTGAAAGTTCCAATTTTTAAAAAAAGTGACGTCATCATGGACGCCGATCAATTTGAATTTTCAAAGCAATTTTTTCACTTTTCATATTCGAGATTTCAGATTAATTTTAGTGTTAAAATATTCTCCAGAATCTCAGCTTTCATTTGAGCCAAAAAAATCAAAAACTCAAATTTTCAGCAAAAATCGCAAAAAAAATTCATTTTTGCGGCGATAAACTCAAAACCGTGAAATGTCGGGTGAACACAAAATGAATTGTTTTTTTGCGATTTTTGCTGAAATTTTGAGTTTTTGATTTTTTTGGCTCAAATGAAAGCTGAGATTCTGGAGAATATTTTAACACTAAAAATAATCTGAAATCTCGAATATGAAAAGTGAAAAAATGCGTTTGAAAGTTCCAATATTTAAAAAAAGTGACGTCATCATGGACGCCGATCAATTTGAATTTTCAAAGCAATTTTTTCACTTTTCATATTCGAGATTTCAGATTAATTTTAGTGTTAAAATATTCTCCAGAATCTCAGCTTTCATTTGAGCCAAAAAAATGAAAAAGTCAAATTTTCAGCAAAAATCGCAAAAAAAATTCATTTTTGCGGCGATACACTCAAAACCGTGAAATGTCGGGTGAACACAAAATGAATTGTTTTTTTGCGATTTTTGCTGAAAATTTGAGTTTTTGATTTTTTTGGCTCAAATGAAAGCTGAGATTCTGGAGAATATTTTAACACTAAAATTAATCTGAAATCTCGATTATGAAAAGTGAAAAAATGCGTTTGAAAGTTCCAATATTTAAAAAAAGTGACGTCATCATGGACGCCGATCAATTTGAATTTTCAAAGCAATTTTTTCACTTTTCATATTTGAGATTTCAGATTAATTTTAGTGTTAAAATATTCTCCAGAATCTCAGCTTTCATTTGAGCCAAAAAAATCAAAAACTCAAAATTTCAGCAAAATTCGGAAAAATTTCAAAAAAATGTTTGTTTTACTGCGATGAACGCGAAACCGTGAAATGTCGGGCGAACACATAGGGTGAATGTCGGAAAAGTTGGAAAACTTTATCGCTTCTTCGGCTTATTAGCTAAGATCAAAGTGTAGTATCTGTTCTTATCGTATTAACCTACGGTATACACTCGAATGAGTGTAATTAAGGTTATATGATTTTTGGAAACTTGGAAAGACCCGGGGCTTGCTCCGACTTTCCGAGGGTCGTCTCAGCGTTGCACTGCTGTTGAGCTCGGCCCGGTCCCCATTGGGGGACAAATAGAAATTCTTACCGCTAGGGGCAATCTGTTAGAAATTAAATGGGAAATTAAAGATGTGAAAAACGAAGCCATTTTAGAACAAAATTTAACGATAAAGCATCCCACAATAACCGTTAGAGTAGATCCCACCCGGCTTTTTCAAAGTTTATAAAAACTACTCGAATGAGAGTTGTATTAAAATGATTTATATCGATATTTTAATTTTTCTAAACCTGAAAAGCTTATTTTTTATCGATTTTATTGACTTTTACCCCGTGTTTTCACCCGACATTTCACGGTTTCGCGTTTATCGCCGTAAACTAGACATTTTTTTGCGATTTTTGCTGAAAATTTGACTTTTTCATTTTTTTGGCTCAAATGAAAGCTGAGATTCTGGAGAATATTTTAACACTAAAAATAATCTGAAATCTCAAATATGAAAAGTGAAAAAAGGCTTTTGAAAGTTCCAATTTTTAAAAAAAGTGACGTCATTTTGGACACGGAAAAATTGAATTTTCAAAGCAATTTTTTCACTTTTCATATTCGAGATTTCAGATTAATTTTAGTGTTAAAATATTCTCCAGAATCTCAGCTTTCATTTGAGCCAAAAAAATCAAAAACTCAAAATTTCAGCAAAAATCGCAAAAAAAATTCATTTTTGCGGCGATAAACTCAAAACCGTGAAATGTCGGGTGAACACAAAATGAATTGTTTTTTTGCGATTTTTGCTGAAATTTTGAGTTTTTGATTTTTTTGGCTCAAATGAAAGCTGAGATTCTGGAGAATATTTTAACACTAAAAATAATCTGAAATCTCGAATATGAAAAGTGAAAAAATGCGTTTGAAAGTTCCAATATTTAAAAAAAGTGACGTCATCATGGACGCCGATCAATTTGAATTTTCAAAGCAATTTTTTCACTTTTCATATTCGAGATTTCAGATTAATTTTAGTGTTAAAATATTCTCCAGAATCTCAGCTTTCATTTGAGCCAAAAAAAATCAAAAACTCAAAATTTCAGCAAAAATCGCAAAAAAAATTCATTTTTGCGGCGATACACTCAAAACCGTGAAATGTCGGGTGAACACAAAATGAATTGTTTTTTTGCGATTTTTGCTGAAAATTTGAGTTTTTGATTTTTTTGGCTCAAATGAAAGCTGAGATTCTGGAGAATATTTTAACACTAAAATTAATCTGAAATCTCGATTATGAAAAGTGAAAAAATGCGTTTGAAAGTTCCAATATTTAAAAAAAGTGACGTCATCATGGACGCCGATCAATTTGAATTTTCAAAGCAATTTTTTCACTTTTCATATTCGAGATTTCAGATTAATTTTAGTGTTAAAATATTCTCCAGAATCTCAGCTTTCATTTGAGCCAAAAAAATCAAAAACTCAAAATTTCAGCAAAATTCGGAAAAATTTCAAAAAAATGTTTGTTTTACTGCGATGAACGCGAAACCGTGAAATGTCGGGCGAACACATAGGGTGAATGTCGGAAAAGTTGGAAAACTTTATCGCTTCTTCGGCTTATTAGCTAAGATCAAAGTGTAGTATCTGTTCTTATCGTATTAACCTACGGTATACACTCGAATGAGTGTAATTAAGGTTATATGATTTTTGGAAACTTGGAAAGACCCGGGGCTTGCTCCGACTTTCCGAGGGTCGTCTCAGCGTTGCACTGCTGTTGAGCTCGGCCCGGTCCCCATTGGGGGACAAATAGAAATTCTTACCGCTAGGGGCAATCTGTTAGAAATTAAATGGGAAATTAAAGATGTGAAAAACGAAGCCATTTTAGAACAAAATTTAACGATAAAGCATCCCACAATAACCGTTAGAGTAGATCCCACCCGGCTTTTTCAAAGTTTATAAAAACTACTCGAATGAGAGTTGTATTAAAATGATTTATATCGATATTTTAATTTTTCTAAACCTGAAAAGCTTATTTTTTATCGATTTTATTGACTTTTACCCCGTGTTTTCACCCGACATTTCACGGTTTCGCGTTTATCGCCGTAAACTAGACATTTTTTTGCGATTTTTGCTGAAAATTTGACTTTTTCATTTTTTTGGCTCAAATGAAAGCTGAGATTCTGGAGAATATTTTAACACTAAAAATAATCTGAAATCTCAAATATGAAAAGTGAAAAAAGGCTTTTGAAAGTTCCAATTTTTAAAAAAAGTGACGTCATTTTGGACACGGAAAAATTGAATTTTCAAAGCAATTTTTTCACTTTTCATATTCGAGATTTCAGATTAATTTTAGTGTTAAAATATTCTCCAGAATCTCAGCTTTCATTTGAGCCAAAAAAATCAAAAACTCAAAATTTCAGCAAAAATCGCAAAAAAAATTCATTTTTGCGGCGATAAACTCAAAACCGTGAAATGTCGGGTGAACACAAAATGAATTGTTTTTTTGCGATTTTTGCTGAAATTTTGAGTTTTTGATTTTTTTGGCTCAAATGAAAGCTGAGATTCTGGAGAATATTTTAACACTAAAATTAATCTGAAATCTCGAATATGAAAAGTGAAAAAATGCGTTTGAAAGTTCCAATATTTAAAAAAAGTGACGTCATCATGGACGCCGATCAATTTGAATTTTCAAAGCAATTTTTTCACTTTTCATATTCGAGATTTCAGATTAATTTTAGTGTTAAAATATTCTCCAGAATCTCAGCTTTCATTTGAGCCAAAAAAATCAAAAACTCAAAATTTCAGCAAAAATCGCAAAAAAAATTCATTTTTGCGGCGATAAACTCAAAACCGTGAAATGTCGGGTGAACACAAAATGAAATTTTTTTTTGCGATTTTTGCTGAAAATTTGAGTTTTTGATTTTTTTGGCTCAAATGAAAGCTGAGATTCTGGAGAATATTTTAACACTAAAATTAATCTGAAATCTCGAATATGAAATGTGAAAAAATTGCTTTGAAAATTCAAATTGATCGGCGTCCATGATGACGTCACTTTTTTTAAATATTGGAACTTTCAAACGCATTTTTTCACTTTTCATAATCGAGATTTCAGATTAATTTTAGTGTTAAAATATTCTCCAGAATCTCAGCTTTCATTTGAGCCAAAAAAATCAAAAACTCAAAATTTCAGCAAAAATCGCAAATAAAAATTTCATTTTGTGTTCACCCGACATTTCACGGTTTTGAGTTTATCGCCGTTAAAGTGAAATTTTTCCGAATTTGCTAAAAATTTGACTTTTGGATTTTTTGGCTCAAAAGAAAGCTGAGATTCTGGAGATTATTTTAACACTAAAAATAATCTGAAATCTCAAGTATGAAAAGTGAAAAAATTGCTTTGAAAATTCAAATTGATCGGCGTCCATGATGACGTCACTTTTTTTAAAAATTGGAACTTTCAAACGCATTTTTTCACTTTTCATAATCGAGATTTCAGATTAATTTTAGTGTTAAAATATTCTCCAGAATCTCAGCTTTCATTTGAGCCAAAAAAATGAAAAAGTCAAATTTTCAGCAAAAATCGCAAAAAAAATTCATTTTTGCGGCGATAAACTCAAAACCGTGAAATGTCGGGTGAACACAAAATGAATTGTTTTTTTGCGATTTTTGCTGAAAATTTGAGTTTTTGATTTTTTTGGCTCAAATGAAAGCTGAGATTCTGGAGAATATTTTAACACTAAAAATAATCTGAAATCTCGAATATGAAAAGTGAAAAAAGGCTTTTGAAAGTTCCAATTTTTAAAAAAAGTGACGTCATTTTGGACGCGGAAAATTTGAATTTTCAAAGCAATTTTTTCACTTTTCATATTCGAGATTTCAGATTAATTTTAGTGTTAAAATATTCTCCAGAATCTCAGCTTTCATTTGAGCCAAAAAAATCAAAAACTCAAAATTTCAGCAAAATTCGGAAAAATTTCAAAAAAATGTTTGTTTTACTGCGATGAACGCGAAACCGTGAAATGTCGGGCGAACACATAGGGTGAATGTCGGAAAAGTTGGAAAACTTTATCGCTTCTTCGGCTTATTAGCTAAGATCAAAGTGTAGTATCTGTTCTTATCGTATTAACCTACGGTATACACTCGAATGAGTGTAATTAAGGTTATATGATTTTTGGAAACTTGGAAAGACCCGGGGCTTGCTCCGACTTTCCGAGGGTCGTCTCAGCGTTGCACTGCTGTTGAGCTCGGCCCGGTCCCCATTGGGGGACAAATAGAAATTCTTACCGCTAAGGGCAATCTGTTAGAAATTAAATGGGAAATTAAAGATGTGAAAAACGAAGCCATTTTAGAACAAAATTTAAAGATAAAGCATCCCACAATAACCGTTAGAGTAGATCCCACCCGGGTTTTTCAAAGTTTATAAAAACTACTCGAATGAGAGTTGTATTAAAATGATTTATATCGATATTTTAATTTTTCTAAACCTGAAAAGCTTATTTTTTATCGATTTTATTGACTTTTACCCCGTGTTTTCACCCGACATTTCACGGTTTCGCGTTTATCGCCGTAAACTAGACATTTTTTTTGCGATTTTTGCTGAAATTTTGAGTTTTTGATTTTTTTGGCTCAAATGAAAGCTGAGATTCTGGAGAATATTTTAACACTAAAATTGATCTGAAATCTCGAATATGAAAAGTGAAAAAATTGCTTTGAAAATTCAATTTTTCCGTGTCCAAAATGACGTCACTTTTTTTAAAAATTGGAACTTTCAAAAGCCTTTTTTCACTTTTCATATTCGAGATTTCAGATTATTTTTAGTGTTAAAATATTCTCCAGAATCTCAGCTTTCATTTGAGCCAAAAAAATCAAAAACTCAAATTTTCAGCAAAAATCGCAAAAAAAATTCATTTTTGCGGCGATAAACTCAAAACCGTGAGATGTCGGGTGAACACAAAATGAAATTTTTATTTGCGATTTTTGCTGAAATTTTGAGTTTTTGATTTTTTTGGCTCAAATGAAAGCTGAGATTCTGGAGAATATTTTAACACTAAAATTAATCTGAAATCTCGAATATGAAAAGTGAAAAAATTGCTTTGAAAATTCAATTTTTCCGTGTCCAAAATGACGTCACTTTTTTTAAAAATTGGAACTTTCAAAAGCCTTTTTTCACTTTTCATATTCGAGATTTCAGATTAATTTTAGTGTTAAAATATTCTCCAGAATCTCAGCTTTCATTTGAGCCAAAAAAATGAAAAAGTCAAATTTTCAGCAAAAATCGCAAAAAAAATTCATTTTTGCGGCGATAAACTCAAAACCGTGAGATGTCGGGTGAACACAAAATGAAATTTTTTTTTGCGATTTTTGCTGAAATTTTGAGTTTTTGATTTTTTTGGCTCAAATGAAAGCTGAGATTCTGGAGAATATTTTAACACTAAAATTAATCTGAAATCTCGAATATGAAAAGTGAAAAAATTGCTTTGAAAATTCAAATTGATCGACGTCCATGATGACGTCACTTTTTTTAAAAATTGGAACTTTCAAAAGCCTTTTTTCACTTTTCATATTCGAGATTTCAGATTATTTTTAGTGTTAAAATATTCTCCAGAATCTCAGCTTTCATTTGAGCCAAAAAAATCAAAAACTCAAATTTTCAGCAAAAATCGCAAAAAAAATTCATTTTTGCGGCGATAAACTCAAAACCGTGAGATGTCGGGTGAACACAAAATGAAATTTTTATTTGCGATTTTTGCTGAAATTTTGAGTTTTTGATTTTTTTGGCTCAAATGAAAGCTGAGATTCTGGAGATTATTTTAACACTAAAAATAATCTGAAATCTCAAATATGAAAAGTGAAAAAATTGCTTTGAAAATTCAAATTGATCGGCGTCCATGATGACGTCACTTTTTTTAAATATTGGAACTTTCAAACGCATTTTTTCACTTTTCATAATCGAGATTTCAGAATATTTTTAGTGTTAAAATATTCTCCAGAATCTCAGCTTTCTTTTGAGCCAAAAAAATCAAAAACTCAAATTTTCAGCAAAAATCGCAAAAAAAATTCATTTTTGCGGCGATAAACTCAAAACCGTGAGATGTCGGGTGAACACAAAATGAATTGTTTTTTTGCGATTTTTGCTGAAAATTTGACTTTTTGATTTTTTGGCTCAAAAGAAAGCTGAGATTCTGGAGAATATTTTAACACTAAAAATAATCTGAAATCTCAAATATGAAAAGTGAAAAAATTGCTTTGAAAATTCAAATTGATCGGCGTCCATGATGACGTCACTTTTTTTAAATATTGGAACTTTCAAACGCATTTTTTCACTTTTCATAATCGAGATTTCAGAATATTTTTAGTGTTAAAATATTCTCCAGAATCTCAGCTTTCTTTTGAGCCAAAAAAATCAAAAACTCAAATTTTCAGCAAAAATCGCAAAAAAAATTCATTTTTGCGGCGATAAACTCAAAACCGTGAGATGTCGGGTGAACACAAAATGAATTGTTTTTTTGCGATTTTTGCTGAAAATTTGACTTTTTGATTTTTTGGCTCAAAAGAAAGCTGAGATTCTGGAGAATATTTTAACACTAAAAATAATCTGAAATCTCAAATATGAAAAGTGAAAAAATTGCTTTGAAAATTCAAATTGATCGGCGTCCATGATGACGTCACTTTTTTTAAATATTGGAACTTTCAAACGCATTTTTTCACTTTTCATAATCGAGATTTCAGATTAATTTTAGTGTTAAAATATTCTCCAGATTCTCAGCTTTCATTTGAGCCAAAAAAATCAAAAACTCAAATTTTCAGCAAAAATCGCAAAAAAAATTCATTTTTGCGGCGATAAACTCAAAACCGTGAAATGTCGGGTGAACACAAAAGGAAATTTTTTTTTGCGATTTTTGCTGAAATTTTGAGTTTTTGATTTTTTTGGCTCAAATGAAAGCTGAGATTCTGGAGAATATTTTAACACTAAAAATAATCTGAAATCTCGAATATGAAAAGTTAAAAAATTGCTTTGAAAATTCAATTTTTCCGTGTCCAAAATGACGTCACTTTTTTTAAAAATTGGAACTTTCAAAAGCCTTTTTTCACTTTTCATATTCGAGATTTCAGATTATTTTTAGTGTTAAAATAATCTCCAGAATCTCAGCTTTCTTTTGAGCCAAAAAAATCAAAAACTCAAAATTTCAGCAAAAATCGCAAAAAAAAATTTCATTTTGTGTTCACCCGACATCTCACGGTTTTGAGTTTATCGCCGCAAAAATGAATTTTTTTTGCGATTTTTGCTGAAAATTTGACTTTTTCATTTTTTTGGCTCAAATGAAAGCTGAGATTCTGGAGAATATTTTAACACTAAAATTAATCTGAAATCTCGAATATGAAAAGTGAAAAAATGCGTTTGAAAGTTCCAATATTTAAAAAAAGTGACGTCATCATGGACGCCGATCAATTTGAATTTTCAAAGCAATTTTTTCACTTTTCATATTCGAGATTTCAGATTAATTTTAGTGTTAAAATATTCTCCAGAATCTCAGCTTTCATTTGAGCCAAAAAAATCAAAAACTCAAAATTTCTGCAAGAATCGCAAAAAAATGTCTAGTTTACGGCGATAAACGCGAAACCGTGAAATGTCGGGTGAAAACACGGGGTAAAAGTCAATAAAATCGATAAAAAATAAGCTTTTCAGGTTTAGAAAAATTGAAATATCGATATAAATCATTTTAATACAACTCTCATTCGAGTAGTTTTTATAAACTTTGAAAAACCCGGGTGGGATCTACTCTAACGGTTATTGTGGGATGCTTTATCTTTAAATTTTGTTCTAAAATGGCTTCGTTTTTCACATCTTTAATTTCCCATTTAATTTCTAACAGATTGCCCTTAGCGGTAAGAATTTCTATTTGTCCCCCAATGGGGACCGGGCCGAGCTCAACAGCAGTGCAACGCTGAGACGACCCTCGGAAAGTCGGAGCAAGCCCCGGGTCTTTCCAAGTTTCCAAAAATCATATAACCTTAATTACACTCATTCGAGTGTATACCGTAGGTTAATACGATAAGAACAGATACTACACTTTGATCTTAGCTAATAAGCCGAAGAAGCGATAAAGTTTTCCAACTTTTCCGACATTCACCCTATGTGTTCGCCCGACATTTCACGGTTTCGCGTTTATCGCCGTAAAAATGAAATTTTTTTTTGCGATTTTTGCTGAAATTTTGAGTTTTTGATTTTTTTGCTTTAAATGAAAGCTGAAATTCTGGAGAATATTTTAACACTAAAAAAAGTCTGAAATTTCAAATATGAAAAGTGAAAAAATTGCTTTGAAATTTAAATTTTTCCGTGTCCAAAATGACGTCACTTTTAAAAAAAATTGGAACTTTCAAAAACCTTTTTTCACATTTCTTATTCCTTGTGAGACCTGAATTGCTTTTACGAACTGTGCTTTTTGTCAACGGTTTAAAGGCGCATAACATTTTTGGGTCTCGTCGCGTCTAAAGTCATAATTGGTTTCCAATAATAAATCATGTTGAACAAAAAATTGCCCAAGCCAAACTAAAAAAAAAACGAAAAAAAAAGAACAAAAAGGGGCGTGGTCAATGTTGCAATTGCGGCGCACTTTTAAAGGAGGAGCCTGCCTGGAGAAAAAAAACCCGTATTTATTCATCAACAAAGCATGAGAAAATGAGAAAGAGAGACAAGAGAGCAACTGATAAGAAGAGAGAGAGAGAGAGCGGTGAATATCAACAATGAAATGATAAAAATGGAACTCTGTGCTTCCACTCGGATGGATGACGTCTCATACTCCATCCGAGAACTGGCAGAGTCGTCAGATCAGACGTGAAGACTTGCTCATCGCTTAGCGTCGGATCTGAATGAAGCACAACGTTGCCATCACAATTGCGCATCGATCCGTCGTTCTGAAATTCGAATATTCTGGGAGCTGAGCTCTCTCTCTCTCTCTCTCTCTCTCTCTCTCTTCGTTACCAAGTTGCACTTGATCGTGCACGACACTGGTTGATCGTCGTCACTGCGAATCGACACTTGAATTCTGACACCGTCGCGATGAAGCTGAGGATTCGGCGCTTGAACAAACACAATATTCGGATCGAAAGCCGACGCCGCCTTTTGAATTGTCGACGACCAGGCAGGATGGTTGATTGTCGGCGAGAAGACCTCGATGCGATGATTTGTGGCGGGCGCCCGATGAACTGTGACCCGAAAGAAGACATAATTCTCATCTGAGATTGGTGCTCGAAAATTTTCAGCCAATGCGCTGATCATTGAGTTGGTCACCAATCGACGAGAGCAAATGAAGATCATAAATGGGATTTGTGGTTGAATGTCACGCGGATGAATCGATAGATCAACGTCGAGAAATCTGAAATTTCCCGAGGGAAAAAAATCGATTTTTTTTCTTTCGATCTCTTCGTCTCACCTACGAGAAGACATTGAATGTGTGAAAGAAATTGGCGATGATGTGGCGGATTGAAGTGAAATGTTCAGAAATGGTTGACACACCTGGAGAAAATTTAATGACACAGCTTAACATTGTGCTACAGTAGTAAGAGACAAGTCGTTGCCAAACCCGTAAAACGTTAAATAATTGTTTTTTAAAACTTTCACGGCATTTTAATTTTCGCTGTGAGACCCGGCTTTTTATTTAATAAAAAACTATTAACAGGTCTTGCAACGACCAGAAAAATTGTAATTTCGCTGTGGGACCCGGTTCTCTTTTTTTTTAAGCTTAAACATTTGTTTGTTCAGGGGTCTCGCAACGATTTCAGCAAAAAAATTGATTCACCTCGTATTTTTCAGTCGTGTAATTTAAGCATTGCGATTGACAATATCTTCCATACTGATCTCTGGCTTCCAGCACGACTTGCCGAGTCGATCCATGCATCGGCTTCGGAATTCGAACATAAATCGTTCCCGGAAGTTCGGGAAACTCGGGTTTCGCCGCGCCGAACGTCGTCGACGTTTGATTCGTTTCCAAATCGATGACGCGAACTCGCGTCATCTCATCATTGATGCCATTTCCGCTGGTGTCGATGAGCAACGTCTTCGTCCAGACGTGCTGCCCGAAACGCTGCTGCGTATCGCCGTCGTCGCCATCGATGCGTTGACGAATCGCATTTTTGACACGAGGCGGCAAAATGCAACGACCTTGGCTGCACACCGAGTTGTAGCAGATTTGGGTGCCCTCGTACTGCGAACAGTTCCCGCCGTAGACAATTTTGGATCGGCAACGCCACGTGGAACTGTCACACCACAGATAATCGGACGGACATTCGAGATTGTTTGGTGAACAATGTTGAATTGGTTCGTATTCGTACCTGTCAATGAAGATTTTGAATTATCGATTATCGATTTTTTTTGCCCATCACAAAGTTCTGAAAAATGGGAAAAAAAAACAAAAGATCGTCAACCATTCATCCGTGTATTGATTGCTGAGTCCATCCCGATTCAGAATTGTGAACGGCTTCATCTGAGCGTCGATTTTATGATGATCATTGCAGGTTTTCTGGAATTAAAATGCTTGAAAAGTCTTGAAAAGTCTTTGAAAAGTCTTGAAAAGTCTTAAAAAGTCTTAAAAAATCTTAAAAAATCTTAAAAGGTCTTAAAAAGTCAATTAAAAAACCCCCTCCCGATCGTACCGTTGCCCATTGATTTTCTCGCTCGAATCGATCTTGGCTGTTCTGCCGGAATTGTTCCCACAGATTATCGATGAACGCGTGATGCAAATAAAACGCCGGATCGTTCGGACTGACGCGAATCACGTACATAAAGCCGCCCACCCAGACGTGGCTCAATCCGTGCATGCTCTCGAATCGTTTGTCGTGACAAAACGTCAGCTGACTGAAGTTCTGACGCGTTTTGATCCAGTTCGTGTCGCGTTGCGTCATCAGTCGATCTTGCTCGCGGCCGCCCGTCGATCGATACAGCTTTTTGACGGGAATCTGGCTCAGCGGCATGAAGACGTTGGTGTCCCATTCGGCGAATGGACCGGTTCGGACGTAGCCGTTGCCGTTTCCCAATAGTTCGTCGCTCCACAGAACACTGTCCGATTCATCGGGTAGACCTGAATTTTTTGTTTTTCTGAGATTACTGTAACAATTGTTCAGCTGTGTGTTCAATACAGTCTTTTTTCTCCAATCGATGGCCTAGAAACCCACCAAAAATAAAAATGTTTGGGTTTCTAGGCCATTAATTTGTCCACATGGTTAAACTGAATTAAAATTGCTGATAAACCGAATTTTCTGGTCTCTTTTTTTCGGTGGCCTAGAAAACCAAAACCAAAAGTTCAAATTTTGGTTTTCTAGGCCAAAATTTTTAAAAAATTTCAAAAATGAGTTTTTTTTAATACGTTTTTGTGGCCGAGAAAACCAAAAAAATACACCTCCTTCTTTCTCTTTTTTTCGTTGGTTTTCTAGGCCACCACGAAAAATAGGTTTGTCGCCATGACTGGAAAAAACGTCAACCCAATGTCTGGTCGTTTTTTTTTTTTGGTTCACCGTTGTTACGTTTTTAGTATAATTAAGAATTGAAAAAAAAATGGAGGAGGAGAGAACAATGAAATTGAAAACTATGCGCTGTGTAAAAAAATTCCAAATACTGCTAGAGAGACAGAGAGACAGGCAGAGAGAGATAGAGAGAGAGAGAGAGAGAGAAAAAATAAAGAGAGAGAGAGAGAGAGAGAGAAAAAAGAGAGAGAGAGAGAGAGACGAAGAGATGCAGAGAAGTAGAAGACGAGTGAAAGTTAAAATTGACAAAATCTCCACTTTTCTTCGCCCTCGTATTCGTTCGTTCATTTGACCATTATTCTCTTCAAATCGGGACAGGGAAGGACCACACCCAAGTAAAAATTGTCATTTTTCAATTTTCGAAATTGTTGCAATCGAATTGAATACCGTAATTTTTTAGAAAATAATATTTGTATTACGGTTTTCGACTCAAGACCCTTTTAGTTCTTGTCTAACATGCGCCTTTAAACGAGGGTCACGAGTCAAGTAAAACCTTTTTTTTTCTTGCTCAAAAAAAAGAGGTCTAACGCCTAAAAAATTGTAATTTTGGGACAAAATATGTGATACAGTTTTTGGTGTGAGACTCTTCTTCAATTAATTAATCATGCGCCTTTAATTACCAATTAATCATGCGCCTTTAATTATCCAGTTTTCCGTCCACATCAAAAACGTTTGATGTGGAAACAATTTTTAATCCAGTCAAGAGAAAATATTTTGCTACGCGGTGTTCTGTGCGAGACCCAACAACGATGAAAAAAAAGAAGGAGGAGGAAGTTTGTAACAAACCTTGATCCAACGTTGAATCCCAATAGGGAAGCGTAACACTTGGCACTTCCGACTGAAGCGCAATCTCGAATTGTCGCAAAAATTCGCGATGCCACGGCAGAAATGCGGGTCCCCAGTGAGCTCCGGGAGCGCTGTCCGGATAGTGGACGAGTGTGTGCAGATCCCATGCGGTGATGTTGTCGATGTGTCGATTTTTGAGCCCGTTCATCGCCTTCGCCAAATCGGCCAGCTCACTTTTTGACAGCATTCGGATCTCTTTTCGGATCGTCTTCAATTTTGTGTCGCGCTTCTGCAATTTTTTTCTGTTTCTCTGAATCTCTCTCTCTCTCTCTCTTGTCTTCCTTTTCTGTCTTTTCTCTATGTCTCTATGTCTCTCTCTCTGTCTCTGTCTCTGTCCTCTCTCTGTCTCTGTCTCTGTCTCTGTCTCTGTCTCTGTCTCTGTCTCTGTCTCTGTCTCTGTCTCTGTCTCTGTCTCTGTCTCTGTCTCTGTCTCTGTCTCTGTCTCTGTCTCTGTCTCTGTCTCTGTCTCTGTCTCTGTCTCTGTCTCTGTCTCTGTCTCTGTCTCTGTCTCTGTCTCTGTCTCTGTCTCTGTCTCTGTCTCTGTCTCTGTCTCTGTCTCTGTCTCTGTCTCTGTCTCTGTCTCTGTCTCTGTCTCTGTCTCTGTCTCTGTCTCTGTCTCTGTCTCTGTCTCTGTCTCTGTCTCTGTCTCTGTCTCTGTCTCTGTCTCTGTCTCTGTCTCTGTCTCTGTCTCTGTCTCTGTCTCTGTCTCTGTCTCTGTCTCTGTCTCTGTCTCTGTCTCTGTCTCTGTCTCTGTCTCTGTCTCTGTCTCTGTCTCTGTCTCTGTCTCTGTCTCTGTCTCTGTCTCTGTCTCTGTCTCTGTCTCTGTCTCTGTCTCTGTCTCTGTCTCTGTCTCTGTCTCTGTCTCTGTCTCTGTCTCTGTCTCTGTCTCTGTCTCTGTCTCTGTCTCTGTCTCTGTCTCTGTCTCTGTCTCTGTCTCTGTCTCTGTCTCTGTCTCTGTCTCTGTCTCTGTCTCTGTCTCTGTCTTTTTCTAATACCTTTCGCCGCCGCGCCTCTCGAACACAATTCTTCCTGGTGCACTGTTCGATCAGCCTCAAATATCTCAGCTGATTTTCTGCAAAAAAAAAAAAAATAATGAAGAAACCCGGTTTTTGTCAGGAGGTGTGAAAACAAAAAAATTGACTCAACCGGTTTTCGTTTCAACAAAACGCTTCGACGCTTCACCGTCGCGATCCTTGACCCACTGGATCTGATGCATGCAGATCAGACGGATTTGTGATTCGGTGAAGACGTCGACGTCAACGGCGCGTTGTTCATCGTACCATTTTTGGCAAATGTCGAGCTTGGAAAATGAGACGAGAATCAGCCAGAGGAAGATGAGAAGAAGCCGAAGCATCGAGGCTTCGATTTTAATATTCGGTGAGGGATTCTGGAGAAAAAACTGGTGGTTTTGGGTCTTGAAACGAGTACAGAGAGAGAGAGAGAGAGAGAGAGAGAGCTCTACGAGATGAAAATAAAATGAATAAGAAACATCCGGAACAGAATTTTTAAGAGTCTTGCAACGAGAAAAAAAGTACGGTAGGTAGCCGCACACTTTTCCACTGATTTTTGTACAATAAAATTCCTCACATCGAGTTGTTCAATGGGGGAGGTTGACATGAGAGAGAGAGAGGGAAAAAAACCAATAAAATCAACAAAAATGAGGGAAGAATTGGTATCGGGAGGGGAGGGGGAGACAGAATTAATGGGAAAATTGATTCGTGTCGAGACCAACGTTTTTTTTTTTTCTGAAGTTCAAAAATTGAAAGAAGAAAAAATGCGGAAATTCAAAAAAAAATAATGGAGAGGGGGGGGGGGGCAGTCAATTAAAGGGACATGGAATGATTTATTGATAAACTTTTTTCTCCTTTTTTTTACAACAAAAAAAAAAGATTCAAATTTATGATTAGCGAATAAGTTGACAACAACAATACAAAACATTTCAAGGAGAAGAACAAAAAACAACTTAAGAGACGATGAGAGAAACAGAGAAACAGGGAGAGAGAGAGAGAGAGAGAGAGAGAGAGAAACAGAGAGAGAGAGAGACAACGAAAAAGGGGAAGGGGAGGCAATCAACATCACCGTGGCGCGAAAAATCGGTTTTTTTTTTTTTGGCAAATCAATGGCCATCATCATTTTGATTGAAATAGAGGAGAGAGAGAGAGAGAGAGAGAGAGAAAGAGAGAGAAAGAAACAGAGAGAAAGAGAGAGAGAGAGAGAGAGAGAAGTAGAGAAACGAGAGAAATGGTTTTGTGTCTCATTTATTTCCTTCAGGGAACGATTTATGACACCGCCCATGATGAATCATCAAGTGATCATCTCCTTCTCTTTTTTTTTCGTCTTGCGCAACGTTTTTAACCAACCAAAAATGAGTTTGAATTACAATTTTCTGCAAACACCGGGCATTGAAAATGACGACAATTTTTTTGAGAAAATAACATGATTTGAAATTCTGCAAACACCGAGCATGGGTTATTACGAACATTCAACGTTAATTGAATTTCTACTACATTTTTTTGAGCGCACAAATCAAAAAATGCACTGAAAACATCAGAATTGACGACAATTTATTTAAAAAAAAGAAAAAAGATTGAAACTCCGCAAACACCGAGCTACAATATGACACAACAGGCGTCAGATCGAACGAAAATTGCATTTTTATTGTTTTTCTTCTTTTATCGTCGCAAAAATCGCTTTTGATACCAAATTTTTCCCATCGCCAAGCTGGTTTTGGTTTCATCATTGAAGATATCACAAAAAAAACCAAGGAGATAACCTCGATTTTAGCACGAATTTCGTTATAAAAACATTTAGCAAACACTAACCGAAACGCGAATGTCTAATTATAAAACTGTGCGCAGCTTGCAGAACACGCTCCGCCCTTTTTTTTTCCTGAGGCGTTCTCAAAAAAAAAAACTGGCAGTTTTCAATAAATGGGAATTTTTCAAAGAAAGTGTGCGCTGTTTGCCAAAAGACTCTCCGCCTTTTTTTTTTGCGTGCCGCACATTGAAAGTAAAAAAAAAACAGAATTTTAGGTTTAAAAAAACTTTTTCAGGAAAAAATGGGGAATTTTTCAAAGAAAGCGTGCGTTGCTTGCCAATGGACTCTCCGCCCTTTTTTCATGCCGCACTCTAAAATAAACAACTAAAAAACCGAAGTTCTGTTTTAACAATAATTTTTTCAGGAAAAAATGGGGAATTTTTCAAAGAAAGCGTGCGCTGTTTGCCAATGGACTCTCCGCCCCTTTTTTCATGCCGCACTCTAAAATAAACAACTAAAAAACAGAAGTTCTGCTTTGACAATAATTTTTTCAGGAAAAAATGGGGAATTTTTCAAAGAAAGCGTGCGCTGTTTGCCAAAAGACTCCCCGCCCTTTTTATCGTGCCGCGGTCTGTTATCTTGAAAATGTCGAGAATAAAGTGATAAAAACATTTATTCCGAGCAAAAAAAAAGCAGTGAAGTATTGGTTTACAATTCCATTTTAGCCTTATGCGCTGCGCCCTGAAAAAATTGAGTTGGAAAAATTTCAGCCCAATCAAAAACCAAAACAAACCTGAAAATGGCGATAAACGCTGCGCAGAGCTTCATCCAAATCCTGATGATGTTGGACGGCATCACCGAAATGCTCGACAACATTGGCCAAAATTCGTAGAGATGACGGAACGAATTGATCGACGAACTCGGCTCCGCTCGTCGTGAACAAACTCCTCGGCTCTGTAAAAGGTGTGAGGTGAGGGGGTGTCAGTGTGTCGAAGAAGCTGGCGCCCGATCGATACCTTTGAAATATTCTTGGTATTGTATCTGCAACAAGCTCAAATCCCACCAAGGTTTCAACTCAGCGGAATAATTTTGCATGATTTTGGCCAGCTGCTCGTCGGTAAATTGAGCCGAGCTGTGAGCAACAAGTGTGACGAAGCCGATGACGATGATGGTGAGAAGCGAAATTGATTGGCTCATGGTTCTTTTGATTCAGGTCGATTGCTATTTTTGCCGAATTTTCAGCATTTTAAGTGTCGAGAAAATGTTGATTTTCGCCAATGTTTTTTCTCGAACTTCCGATTTTTCCACATTTTTTTCGAAAAAATGTTGATTTTTTTTTGTTGTTGTTGTTTTCCAATTTTTCGTAGCATTTTATTCAACATTTTTTCTGATTTATTTTGTTTTTCCTAATGAGACCCAACACAGCAAATTTGACAATTATTCGTTCTTTCCTGTTTCGCCGGGTCGGCTAAAATTGAATTTAATTTAAAGGTGCATAGGGTTGAAGTTTCGTCGTGTCTTGTCACGCATTGTAGGTATCTATGCGAAAAAAATGAATTGACAGTATTCTCAACGTTTCAGGATTTATTTGTTGAAGTTTCACAAACTCTGAAAAAATTCATCTCGAAAAGTTTCGGATTTTTTGCTGATACAAACTACAAACTACAAACTATAAACTACAAAGTACCAACTACAAACTTCAAACTACAAAGTACTAACTACAAACTTCAAACTATAAACTGCAAACTACAAAATACAAAGTCCCAACTACAAACTACAAACTAAAAATTACAAACTACAAAATACAAACTTCAAACTACAAACTACAATTTGAACATTATAAACTTTGGCGTCTCTCAAATATGTTCACAATTTCTTTAAATTGGTTTTACGTTGAGAAAAAATCAATCGATAAGACCACAAACTACAAAAAAAAATCGAAAAAAATCAATGAATCATTCGTATAAGTTCGTAGAGTTCAAGAAAACGTGACCCCGAACGTGAGAAACTGAATCGAACTTTTTGTTTCGACACGAATTTCGTAATTTCATCAAAACCAAAAAATGTCAAAAATGACGAAGAATTTAATTGTCCTAATTTTCTCAATAAATTTTCAATGTTTCTCAGCAATTTTCACGGACTCCTACATCGATATGCAATTCATGCTCGGCCCGTTTTCGGTATTTTTTTGGTGGATTTTATTTTGTTTTGGCCCCATCACCACAATCAATTTTTCCAGGAACAATGCTATCAATCGATAATTGGCGATCAAATTTCGACCCTATTTTTCAAGTTTCGAGTTTGATTTTTTCGTCGAAATTTTGTGCGCTTTTTCATTGATTTATTCTTTTCTGATTGTTTGCAGAGCCGCGAGAATCCGTCGAACATCGACGTCATCATTATTGAGCCGGACGAGAGCCTGCATTTTCGGAATTTTTCCGATTTTTCGTTTCCCATTAAAGCTCCGGGAACTTATGAGATTTGTATCAAAAATCAATATTCGTCAGAAGTCAAAGTACAATTTTTTTCTCTTCCTCCAATTGAGACGCAATGTTCGCTCTAATGAACAGACATTTTAAAGCATTTTTAAAAAAATAAGGAATTCGCTGAGCAGCAACTCTTTTCTCACTCTAGTTGATACGCAGTTTGAATAAAACTTTTTTTTTTTAAACTTCAATAAAAAATTAGGAGAAAGTGCGCTCTAGCGAACCAAAAAAGTGCTAGGAAACAAACTCACTCTGCACAAGGTAAACTACCGTAAGCCAATTAAAAAAAGAAGAATTTTAGTGCATTTTTGCGTCAAGGGGAACCTTGGTGTTTGCGTACTTTTGATTTAAGAAAAACCCTGCACAAACCTGAAAATATTCAGATAAACTACAGAATGTGGACAACTGAAATTCAAAACATGTTTGAGCTGGTGAAAATCTCGTCATCATCATTGAAGATGTTCGGAGAATTTGAAAAATTGACGTCAAGCATCAGCCGAAAATTGAGCGTTTTTCAAACGGGATTGGAAAATCGAAAATATTTTGAAAAAATTGTAAGCTGCAAAGCAATCTCGCTCCAGCGCACACAACAAACGTTGGCAAGTTGCCAAAAGCTAGTTTGAAATTCCAACGAGAACTGCGTATCACAACGCATTCATTAGATGCAACGCTACGGTTCAAAATTCAAGTGTGCACTGGAGCGCGAAATCCCACTTGAAGTTATTCAAGGAAGGAGTTCGTCGAAAAAAAAATCAATAAATCAATTTTAGGATCGATCAAATGCTGAAGACAATTTTGTACGCGTCAATAATTGTGGATTGATTTTTACAATTGTCCTTGTCTTCTCATCAATAATCCAGGTCTAATCGATTATTGATTTTATTGATTTTTCATGGTTGCCCGATTCTATTCAGGTCGTCTTTATTCGGGCGCTGTTCACAGAAAACTCGAGAATTGGAGCATTTTTTCGACGAAAACAAGTGGATCATTATTATTGATTTTATTGATTTTTTTTGTTTAAAAATTTTTTTGTTTTTTTTTTTTTTTGCCAAAAACACCCGCCAAATTAAAAAGATCGTGTCAATTGTGGAACTGAACCGAAGAGGGCAAACGTTGAGCCGATGAGAAACGTGCTAAAAATGACCATACAAATCCGATCGACGACCTGAAAAAGCAGAAAAATCAATCAATCAATCAATCGATAATTGTCGGATCAAAAAAAAAACGAAATACCATTGCTGAGAATTTCCAGTCGTCTTCGATTTTTTTCGCCTTTTCTCTGGCGTGAATATGTTTGTTGATGTCCTGCAAGACGAAATTTGCTTTTCCTTCAGCTTCCGCTGCGTAGCAACTCTTTGTGTGGTCGGTGTTGGCGATAGGCAGTTTAATATTTTTTTCAGTTTTTCTTCTATGAGGATGGGTTCGTGGTGAGACCCAACCAAATAACACACTACGGGGACAATTAAAGGCGCAATCGTATTTGATGAATTTGTGGTCTCACACCGCAACCGAACTTACCTTCAGATGACCGTGAAGCTGTTGAAGGACCAACAATTGTGTGACGTGTTCAATGGGCACGCGATTTCCCATTCGCGTCGAAGCGTTCCACCATAAATGCGTCGGAGGTGGTGGTCCACCGCCGACGCGTCGACTAGAATCTGGTTGATCCTCGTTCTCGTTGAGCTCATCAACAATTGTGACACGACGCGGAAGGCTGAAACCTTTTTTTCTTTTCTCTCTCTCTCTCTCTCTCTTTTTACACTGGCGTTGGTCGTCGCGATTCGACAGTAATCTCCGAAATAATATTGGCGATGCGCTGTTGATCCAGGCAACTTTGACGCTCCTCAAAATCGTCGTTCTCATCCGAATCGTCATCGCGAAGCATCGTACCATGTCTGGCGATGTAGCCGGGTCGTTTCATCAGCAACAACCACGGTATCCACTCGAGCATCAGAAGGCGAAACTGAAACTCGTCGCTGTTAAGGTTGTTGGACGCGAGGCGCGTTTGTGTCGCGCGACGTGTGCGCTAACCGTTTTGCTCATCTTATGCGATTTTCCGTTGCGATGATGAAAGTTGAGGGCGAGCGTTGTGGCGACGACGCAACACGCACACGTGAAAAGGCAAACCGCAAAAAATGCGCCTGGAAAAGATCACAATTGAGGATAGGACAGCGGCAGGGGGGCGGGATGAAGCTCACTCAAAAATGGAACGGCTTCTGATGTGGGCGGTGAGAGTTCGGCAACATAATTTTGAAAAATACAAATCGACAGCATTATTGTTATTTCTGAGAGAAAAAAACGATGGTTTTTTGGAAAATTTTCTGATTACAACACTCCGCTATTTCGTGAGAAGCGCGAGAACTCCATAAAACTTAAAGGCGCATACCAAAAAAAAAAAAATAATCTGAACAATATTACACAGCGCAATTTTTTTCGCATCAAAAACGGAATGGCGGAGTGTCGTAAAAAAGGTTTCGAGAATATTCATTACGAAGCGACATTTTTTCACCGGCGTCCGGCGGAAATGTGAAGCCAACCAGTGTGAGCATCGTTATCAAAATGCACGGTAGAATTAAATTGAACGCTGGAAACAAAAAAGAAACGCCGCTGTGGGTCTCACAGCGAAAAGTCACCGTTCTTACCGTAGTACAAGGCTCGGCGACGAATGACAAATGTGAAGACAATATCATAATATGGCTCAGGGCAACATTGATAATATTGAATATTTCGTTTTACAGATGTTGCTGGAAAGTTCAAAAATCAAAAGAAAAACATTTTTTAATTGATTTTCAAATTATTTGGTTACTGTACCAGTGGACTCTTCAATTTAAAGGCACACACTACTTGTTTCTTTAATGAGTCTTGTAACGAGAAACTCAAACTTGATCAACAAACATGTTAGTTACCGTATTATTTTAAAGGACGCATAGTTTTTTTGCTTTAAAGGGTCTCGATAAGATTTGTTGAAACTACTTTGTTTTTAAAGCGTTTTTAATTTAAATCATCGTTTTAAAGGCGCAAACTATTAAAGTCTCAACAACATTTCGAAGCGAAAAAAAGGGAGACAAAGAAGGAAGAATGGTAACAAGTGCTCACTTTCCAGTGTCCATTCACCATTTTGCATATAATTTGATATGTCAAAACCGTTCTCATCAATTTCCAGATTGAGTTTGGTGCCATCAAAAGTCCAGGATCCGAACTTCAGAAAACAAACTTGAACATCGAACGGAAACCAGACGACTTGAATTTTGCACGAAAGACGATACAAACCTGAACAGGTAACCAACAAGAAAAAAAATAGAAAAATCGTTTCGAGACACCAAACCTGGCGGCATCCAATTCACCAAACCATTCGGATAAACCAACAAATTCGACGAATAACGGCTGTCGAATTGCGGATCAGCGCTGTTGTACATCAGAACGTCGGGTGTCCAGAGGTGCTGTCGGCGAAAACGAAGATCCATCACACCGCCGTACGTTTCAGGCGTCCATTTCAGCGAGTAGTCGGTCCATGAAAATTTCAGCCACGCGTTGACATCAACCACCTGGTTTTTTTCGTCCTCAAATTTTGATGATCATTCAAATTTTTGGTGAGCGTTGTGAGACCCAACTGTATTTTCAAAAATTTTTATATCGTTTTCGGGTCTTGCAACGAAGAGGGCTAAATTTAGTTTTCAGAAAATTAGAAAATTACTTCTTAATTTTTTTTGGGTCTCGACACGATCCCAGACAAAAATCCCCTTGACTTTTTACCGAAAGAAAAATAACCAAAAAATGTTTCTTAATTTTTTTGGGTCTCGAAACGAACCCTGACAAATTTCCCTTGATTTTTTCATTGAAAAAAAAGTTCCAAATAGGGTTTCGTAATTTGTTTGAGTCTCGACACGAACCCCTGACAAAAAGCTTTTGAGTCACTTACAACATCAACAATTTGCTGTAGCACAAGTCCCATCCGAACCAAGACCGGTTCCGAACTATTTTCAACCGGACGTTCCAACGGTTCATAATCCTGTAGGAGCTCTTTGTACAGGTCGCCTTCAGTTTTATGCTGCGGCGTTGTCGCCGTCGACTTTACGAATCCACAAAATATGATCAAAGAAAGTCGAAATAAATATTGAAATTTGCCCATGAAATCATCAATTTTAGTTGTCAAAAAAAAAAAAAATCTCGGTTTTCCGCCTCCCTTGCTCAGCTTCGACGAGCTTCGATGTGACAAATCCTGTTAACACAAACAGATTTTGTCGTCGTAGTCTTTGGCTTGACTATCTCTCTCTCTCTCTCTCTCTCTCTCTCTCTCTCTCTCTCTCTCTCTCTCTCTCTCTCTCTCTCTCTCTCTCTCTCTCTCTCTCTCTCTCTCTCTCTCTCTCTCTCTCTCTCTCTCTCTCTCTCTCTCTCTCTCTCTCTCTCTCTCTCTCTCTCTCTCTCTCTCTCTCTCGTTTTTTTTCTCAAAAATTCATCTTCGTTTCAACGCGTTTTTCTGTTTGTTTTCACGACAAAATAAAAGTGCGCAAAGAAGGAGGGAGGAGAGAAGTTATGTTAAGTGTTTGGATATTGTAATCCACATTTTCGATATATTTTACACTTGTTTTCTTTCTCTCTCTCTCTCTCTCTCTCTCTCTCTCTCCCTCTCTCTCTCTCTCTCTTTGGCAACTAAAAAATGTGCTTCGAAGGAAACAAGAACAACTGCGCTCCATTGACAAAACAAAAAAACAGTTTGAGTGCTATCAAATTCGCTCTACCGAACAACGAAAACAAATCGAGTGCGGTGGTTTTAAGATCGAAATTCTAGATTTTCCGACTTTTAATTTCAATCAAAAAACAAAGGTTGACGTCAGTTTCGCATCCGCGCTCCATTGGGAAATTAATGAATGTGTTCTTCCTCTTCGTCTTTATCACCAAACTTTTATTGTGGTTTTTAACTAAAAAAATATTAATAATAATGTTCTTAGAAAATGATTAAAGAAATGATAAGACTACAAAGACTACAAACCAAAAGTGTATCTTTCTCTCTTTCTTTCTCTCTCTCTCTCTCTCTCTCTCTTTCTCTCTCTCTCTCTCTTTCTCTCTCTCTCTCTCTTCAATTCTTTTGGGTTACAAAAGACCGAGTAGCAACTGCGCTCTATTGACAAAAAAATGACAGAAAAATGGAGCATCCGACATTTTCCTTCCTTCAGATTTAATGTATTTTCGTTTTTCTGACTGCAATTTCTGTCAAGAATAGAAATTAAAAGTTCAATTGCGCAAACGCGCTCCACTGAACAATAAAACAATATGATGTCACACTGGCCGCCTTTATCATCAAAAAATCTTCTTTTTTTTTGTGACTTTTTTGCTCAGATATTTTTTTGATAAGACTAAAAGAAACATGAAAATATTGTTAAAAATGATAAAAAATGATAAAAATGTTGTTACGACTACAAACTACAAATCACACAACCCATAATTTGATATCAGAACCCAACCCCAAATTGAGAACGAAAAGAAAGAAAAAAGGCGTATAAAACACGATTTTTTTTGTTCGACTCTGCCAAATTATCGTCAGAATTTTCGGACGAAAAACAAAAACAAAACAAAAAAAAAACCATGAAAATTCTGATTCTACTTTCCTGCCTATTTTGCCTGACCGTCTCCTACAAAATACTGGTCTACACCAATCTATTCGGTCACAGTCATGTGAAGTTGCTTGGATCTGTTACCGACGCGCTGACGGATGCCGGACACAATGTGGTTAGTGAGTGTTGAGACGCAGCTTGGCTGAGTATCAAACGTTTTTTTTTTTTTTTTGAAATTGATTTTTTTGGGAATTCGAAAACAAAAATTTTTGTTTTGCGTCAAATTCGGTGTAAAAAATGATGATGCACACTTTTGTAGCTACAGTAACCATTTTTGGACAAAAAAAACACCAAAGAAGCGGGAAATTTGAATTTCAACAAAATTTTTGGTTGCCTTTTTTGCAGACCGTTTTAATGCCAATCATTGATAGCGGCGAACGAAGCCGAACCGGTTTAAAGACGACAAAAAATGTGATCTTTGTTGAGCCGGCTGAAAAAGTGCTGGAAAATCTGGGCACGATGAAAGAATTTCTTGATAATCTGTGGATCAAAGACTTTGGAAATCCGATTTTCAAATTTCTCGTAAGTTCACTCGTTAACACTTTCGGGCCACCAAAACTGAATTCGATGCGCAGCAACCCCCCGCCCGTTGTTTTATTGTGATACGCAGTCAAAATTTTTTTTTCAGCAAGCCGGTTCAATGGCCGAACTGTTCTCGGCACAGTGTGACAGTGAGTCAAACCGAAGAGAAACGGATTCTCGTCAGAATATTGCGAATTTTCAGAAGTCCTTGCGTCTTCCGAACTTCTGGAGAAATTACGAAGCGAGAATTTCGATTTGGCTCTTACCGAACCGTTCGACTCATGCGCTTATGGTGAGAAAACCATGTTTTTTTTTCGTTTTCAATCTTAAAATGGATTTTCAGACATTTTTTTTCTGCAAAAAAACCCATTTTCAGCTCTATTCGAAGCGATAAATATTCGAGCTCACGTATCGGTGCTCTCGTGTGGTCGATTAGATCACGTCAGTAATGCGCTTGGTCAACCATCAGCGGCCAGCTATGTGCCTGGTGCTCAAGCGACGTATGGCGAAAAAATGACGCTCTACCAGAAATTCATGAACGTTCTTCAATTGATCGGAGGTTTTTATTTGATTTGATTTGAAAAAAAATCGATAAATCGGAAAAAATCGATATTTCTTCCGAGCTTCTCCTTGAAATGATTGGCTTTTTTTGTTTCCAGGAAGTTATATGTTCACCAAAATCGGAGATGTTGAATACGAAAAAGCTCGAAAAATTGTCGGAATAAATCGATCGTGGCGGGTTCGTCGTCAATTTACCGAAAAACCCCCGTCATGAGGGAATCGCGACGAGACCACATTGATAAAATCGATGCGTCTTTTTTTTTTTCGTGGTGAAAGTTCGCCAATTTTTGAACACTTTTTAGGGTCTCGTCACGATTAAAAAAAAAACCTTTGAGCCTTTTTTTCAAACATCTTTTTGATTCAATATCCTGTCGAGACCCTTGCGATAAAATTGGTTGATGCGCCTTTAAATAACAATGCAAATTTGACGATTGTGGTCTCGGCGCGAACAGTTTTCAAGACAAAAAAAAACACAAATAATTATCGTTTTTCCAGGAAGTTCTGCCCGAAACCACATTTCTGTTCACCAATCAGATTCCGCTTCTTGATTTCCCGGCGCCGACGTTGGCGAAGATCATTCCGATTGGCGGAATTTCGGTGAAGATCGGAAATAAGCACAATGTGCTCGAGGAAAAATGGCGCAAAATTTTGGCGTTGAGGAAAACGAATGTTTTGATTTCGTTCGGTTCGAATGCCAAATCAGTTAACATGCCGGATGAGTTCAAGTCAGCTTCTTCTCTTTTTTTGGTTTTATGGGACGCGAACCGCAACGCGCACGGGTTCACGCGTTGCGGTTTCAAAAAACTGTTTTCTGAAAAAGAACTAAGAAGATAAAGGAGGGAGAGGGGGGCGGGGGATGGTCTTAACACATTGTTAATGCAATTTTTACTTTTTCATGGCGCATGACATTTGTAAACTGTGATGGGGTCTCACCACGAAGATGAAACAATTTCCATAGAGCGCACATTCATCCCACATTTTTTTTATAGACAATCATTGTTGGAAGTGTTCAAACAGATGCCAAACACAACATTTATTTGGAAGTATGAAGATGAATCGGATCAGCTGGCATCGCATCTGGACAATGTTTATCTCGGAAAATGGCTACCACAAAATGAGCTTCTCGCCGATTCTCGCTTGAGCTTATTCCTCACTCATGGCGGTTTGGGATCAGTTACCGAGTTGGCAATGTTGGGAAAACCAAGCTTAATGGTGGGTCGTAATCAAAAATTAAAGGCGCATGACATTTTGGGGAGGATGTTTTAAAGCACATTTAAGGCGCGTAAAGGTTCCGAAGAAAGAACGATTTTTTGTATTTTTAAAAATTTCACCGCAAGTTTTAAAAACTTAAAGGCGCATGAAATAAATTGAATAATAGAAATCTCACCACGACTTTTTATTGCTACAAAAATCATCAGCTAAGGCTTTAAAGGCTCATAAGAACCTTGCTTAGATTAGTTTTCTTTGTTACGCAGTTTCAAAGGCGCAAGACATTAATAAAATGACAAAGTCTTACCACGACTTTTTTCGTGACAATTTTTAAGAAATTTTATCGGAAATAAAAATTACAAACGTTTAAAGGCGCATGCTGTTTGAAAAAAAAATGAAAAATGTTCAGGTTCCATTATTTGCCGATCAATCTCGAAACGCTGAAATGTTGAAGCGTCACGGCGGAGCGTTGGTTCTTCAAAAAACCGATTTAAAGAATCCGACGCTTATCCGAACGACAATTGAGCAAATATTGAGCAACAAAGAATATCGATTGAACGCTGAAAAATTGGCCGAAATTCTCAATAATCAACCAACAAATCCCAAAGAGACTCTCATCAAACATGTCGAATTTGCAGCCAGGTAAACTAGGCCGCTTCACGGCTTTTCCAAAAAGCATTTTTCAGATTTGGCAAAATGCCAACAATGGATTCATACGGTCGCCAACTTTCATTTATTCAATATTATCTTTTGGATCTGATTTTCGTTTCACTTCTGGTCTCCGTCATTTCAATTTTTATCTTTTTCAAATTTGTCAAATTCATTTTCAATTTTTGCTCGTCTTCAAATCAAAAAATCAAATCCCAATGAAATCTTGAATCAATATTTGAAGCTTTTCCATTCCTTTTTCGTTTTTATCAATCTTTTTTCAAAAAATCTGCTTTCTCATATTTTTGTTCAACGAGTCAATGATTCTCGATTTTTTTTTTTGGGGGAATCAATAAATTTTTTTCTACAGTTTCGAGTTTCGATAGAGCGCACTTGCACGATTTAAAAAAACAGGAAATCACATTATCCGTTTCCTTCCTTGAATCAAAATCCTTTCCAAATTTCTATAGAGCGCACTTTCCCAATTAAAAAAAAAGATAAACAGTAATTTCAATGGAGCGTATTTGCAACAAAAATTTAAAAAAAAAATTTTTTTTTATTTATGGCATCCACTCGTCAAGTTTACCCGGAATATAATCATAGAGCTCAGGAAGAAAGAAAATCTTTTGCCAAATCATCTTCGATCCAGTAATGTACAAGCCGTGCTCAAAAATCAATCGTTCCGGCTCCGTTGGTTTGCACTTTTTGTCCGACAACCTAAAATTGTCACAAGACTCAACTCAACTTCTGCGCACACAGCCGATTCTTGCTTACACTTTGCCGTCAACTGTTACAGAGTCAAAAGCGACGTGTTGATTATAGGCAAATCTTCCATCATGCGGCGCTCCTTTTCTGGCCAAATGTCCCTTCATTTTCATTATATCCTCATAATACATGTATTCAACGTCAAGTTGGTAATGGACATACGATGGTCTTACAAATATGACGATATAAACTCGCTGCGTTTTTACCTGGAATCAAACATTTCGAAATTCTCCGTGTCAACTACAAAAAGCGCATCAATTTTTTAACATAAAAAGTTGTTCTTTTGGCCCTTTAAAATACTCCGTGTCAACTACAAAAGGTTTCTTATTTTTTAACATCTAAAGTTGTTCTTTCGACCCTTTAAAATACTCCGTATTAACTACAGAAACTATTTAAATTTTTCAAAATCTGAAAGCTGTTTTTTCGGCGCTTCGAAATACTCCGTGTAGAATACAGAAAACCTTTCTCAATAGAGCGCATTTTTAAAGATGCAGCAAAAAAAAGTTGAATAATTACTCCGTGAAAATTACAAATTTGCTTCTTGTCGAACTCCAAGTTGGTACAAACTGCAATTCCAAGAACCTGAAAAACGTTTTATTTTTTGTGTCTCGAAGAGTCATGCAGCCAAGGCGTCGCCCGAATTTTTTTCCAAATTTTAAATTAGAAAAAATTTTTTTTGTAAAGCTTGGCGCCAAAATGTTGAATTCAAAAACCTGATTGGTTCCTGACAAATACAAAACTCGTCCATGACCAGACTGTGCATTTGGGTTCACATAACCATCACATTCACCACCCTTTGAAGTTTTCAGATAAACCTGCAAAAAAACAAAGATTTTTTTTTAATTCCTAAAAAAAAATCAATACATCAACAGTGTCTGATTGGACTGAAACGACGATTGATGAAATGAAGAGCAATGCACATTTAAACAACATGTACTTTACCTTAAAATACGCTTCATTGCACTAAAAATTAATAGACGCGACGCGCGTACGCAACGCTTCACCCACATTTGCGCGCGCTTTTTAATTCTTTTTCAATCTATTCTTACCATATTTCGTAAAAACTGAATATCGTTTCTACTTTAACTGAGTAATGGATCAATAAATCGATTTTTTTTCCATTTTATATCGACAAATTCTTTCACGTAACTTTTTTTGGTTCACGTAACAATTTTATTTATTTTTTTGAGAAAAACGAACATTTCAAAAAAAAACAACAACAAAAATAACAAGAATGGGTTTTAACAAAAATCAACAAACATTTTTCAGTTACATTTTTAATCGATCCAAAATATTGATTTTTTTCGTTTTTTCTTCACCGTCTTCTTCTTCTTCCTCCTCCTTTTTCCTGCCAAACACTTCTTTCTCCACTTTTCCTTTTTCAACATTTCTTTCTAAGCGAATTTCTCCCTTTACAATATTTTTTCTTGCTTCCATTTTCCAGCCGCTCTTCTTGCTTCTCAATCGATGTCTTGGCGTGTATTCAACTTTTACTGGTCTTATGTACAGAATCTTTTTACGTTCTTCCTCTTCCATTTCGACAAGATCTTTAACATTTTTTTTTCAACTTTTTTCTCAAAATATTTAAAATTACTTTCATTAACTTTGTTGATATCATCCGGATCAAGGCAAATCAGATCTGGTTGAATCTGAAGAAAAAACACATTCTTTTTGAGGAAAAAAAATGAATGTTTACCTTGTCCAAGAGTTGTTTGATTTCTCTTTCTTTTCTTTGAGATTTCGTTTCATACGGATTCGATCGGAGCGTATCAACATTTGGATTTCCAGATCCTGAAAAACCCCATTTTTGGACAATTTCCAAAATCAATTCTCACCAGGCACTATCATGCTTGTGAATCCATTGGCGTGACCGATACCGAGCACATCTTCCCATGGCACAAACTTGAGATCTGTCACTATTCCGCCGCAGTTGTGCACTAAATATGGCTCTTTGCATTCGCCATTGTGCATTCCTTGGAATATTTGAACGCTGTTTCCTACTGCGCACGCGACACTCAATTTTTGCGATATCGCCACTTCTGAGATGCCGTATGGTAGCGAGTAGGAGTGAAGTTGGCGGAACATTCGAACATCCCAAATTCGACACTTGCGATCTAATCCCGTTGTTACCATATAATTGCCTTGCTCATCAACTGCTATTCCTTTTACGCTGCTTAAATGTGTCAGAATTTTTACAAGTGGCTCTTTGGAATTTGGTGACCTGAAATTTGAATTTTTTTTTTGATTTGGAGCTCATCGAGCGTTACATTAACACCTAAAAAGCATCAAAAAGAGTAATCGATAATTTCAAAAATACATTTACAGTGACACTCGCTAACTACACCTCCCTAGGTTCAAAATGTACAGTTTTTAAGGTAATTTCTGAGCAAATTCAAACCGAGCTCGCTGTTAGACATAAAATGGAATTAAAACTAAATTTATCAAAAATCATACTACAACGTATTAAGTTTTTGTTCGATACGCAGTAACTTCGATCTAAATTTTGGCGATAGTCAGTTTAAAAGAATCACCATAACGCGACTGTTCCATCTGTGTGTCCTGTATGAATAATTGCATTCGCTGGATTTTGGCACATCACATCTAAGCTTCCACATTTCGTTGGAAACGACATAATTTGTTTACCAATTGAAACATCGACATAATTGAGAAACGAATTTCTTGACTAAAAATTGCTCGAATTTCGTTCGTGTTTATCGATTTTTCAACGGAAAACAACTCACTGATCCGACTAACAAGAAGTGTCTTGGCAAAAATTCGAGTCTTGAAACATCGTACAAAGTTTTAAGACAATGAAGCTCGATTCCCATATTATCATAAACATAAGTGTAATGTTTTTGAGCGACAGCTATGTAATTTTCAGTGTGCAAAAATTTTACGTCTGAAATTTTTTCCATCACATTCTGCTCGCAATGCAATCTTTTCGTTTGCCAATCGATTGAGGCAACGTGTCCTTTTCGTCCGCCAATCACTAATTTCCTTCCATTATCCGTATAATCGATATGATAGGGTCCGAATTTTGGTAGTTTCAGCTCAAAGTATTTTGTCGATGATGCCAAATCGACACTTTCAGCGATTTCTGTTTGGCGAACACTATAAGAGAGCAACTTTTCTGCGCCGTCATCTGCGGCAAGAAAACCATCCTAAATAGAAGAAATAATTGATAAAATATTGGTGTTTTTCTTTAAATTTACATCTTCAACTAATTTTTTTCCAGCTTTTGCGTTTGCTTCAATTCGAACTTCAAATTTTTCCTTCACTTTCTTGAATTTTTCCTGTTGTAATTTGGAACGCATTGCCAACGGATTTATTCCCGACGCCCCTAAAATAAGTTTAAATTTGATTTTTTTTGATTTTTAAATGAAAATTTACCTGTATCATGCTTTTCTAAATCGCGTTTTGTGATTTTTAATTTCTTATTCTTTCGCTTCGGCTTTTTCGGAAAACTTCCCAACTTTTCTTTCATTTTTCTGTATTCTTTAAACGTCATTTTTGCTTCGACACCATTTTTTGGTGTTTCGTTGGTTGCTGTTAATGTGATTTTAGTTGAATCCATGTTTTCCTTTATCACTTCCGTCTATTACAGCTGAAAAATAAAGAAATAAGACTTATTAAAAAAATAAAAACAAAACAATGTTTAATTGCGCGTAGAGTTTGGTGCACTCCGCAATGGTGTTCACACATCTTGTATACCGTAACTTCAATAGAACTTCAATCTGTTTTTTCTTCTTTAACTTTCAGCCTCTTTACAGTTTTTAATAAAAATGTGTTTCAATAATTTATTTTGCCAATTAATTCAAAATTCCCAGTTTATATATATTTATAAATAAAAATATATTTAAGGAATATAAAATCTTCAAAAAAAGTGTTTTTTTTTCAAACAAAAGCTGTGG
Organism: Caenorhabditis drosophilae; assembly: GCA_963572285.1. Taxonomy (NCBI): domain Eukaryota; kingdom Metazoa; phylum Nematoda; class Chromadorea; order Rhabditida; family Rhabditidae; genus Caenorhabditis; species Caenorhabditis drosophilae. Next base: position 7,113,914 of record OY751563.1, on the reverse strand, counting down.
AGCGACTTTAAAAATCCAAAATTTAAAAGTAACACTACTAAAATTCGAGAATAAATATTTAAAAGCTCAGTTAAACCAAAAAAAAGGAATAGAAAAGAGAGAAAGAGAGAGAGAGAGAGAAAAAAAAGAATATTTTTCCACAAACAACAGAATGAACACGTAAATTGAGAGGAAAAACATAGCAAATGCTTAAGAGTACTCAAAACTATCACAATCCGAGTGAGTTTCCGACTATTCGAAAAAAAAGAAGAAAAAGAAAACGAATTAAAATTTTGAAATTCTCGAAGGGAATCGATCGATTGTTGTAAACGAAATTATGAGGTATAAAAAATCCAAATCGGACTTCAAAAAAAAAAAAAAATTATGAAACATTTAGCCAATGTGAATGAGTTTTACACGAATTTTAATTAAAAAAATCTTCTTTTTTTTTTCTTTTCATTGTTTTCCTTTTACTTTTGTATTTTGCAATCTGGTGGTGGTGGTGGTGGTGGTGGTTGATTGGGTTTGGGGAGATTAATGAAAGAAATGGAAAAAAAAAGCAATTTCAATTATCTGAAAAATGAATGATGCGACGATTGTGGCAGTCCGCTTCCAATCACTCCAGCTGATAATATCGATTGTAATTGTGGGGGTGGTGGTTGACGTTGATACGTTGTTGGAATTATTGCATATTGTGCCATTATTGGAATATGATCCGATGGAACGTGTGGATGTGGGAATCCTGTAAATACAAAACAAAATATAATCCTATTCTCAATCAATAATTCTTCTTTTTCTTTCTCACCCAGAATTTTATTGTTATTCACCCAATTTGTATCAAATGGTCCTAAGACACCAAGTCGAGCCAATGATTGTGGTGTTGAAAATATGTAATCAATCATTCCCTTGAAGTCAAGCCTAGAAAACTTTTTTAGCTTTTCAATTTTTCCTTTTTGAATTTTTGATTACGTATAATTTGTGAATGGAATCGCTGCCGGATCAACAGCCGAATCCAGTCTTAATGAATGTGTCAGCAAGTTCTTATCCGTCGAATTCGTAAACTTCTCGAGGCACGGATCTTCCCGGAACGACTTCAAATCCATGTGTCGCCTTGTGATTTGACCGCGTGACAAGTATTCGAACACTCCCGAGTCCGGCAACGAGTTCAGATCACCACAGATCAGCACCGGGCATTGTTGTGTTGTCATGTTGAACTTTTTCGACACTTCGTCTAATAGTCGCGACACTTCGTGCGACAACATCATTGTTTGCACAAGTTTCACATCACAGAATTCGGGATCCCAGTGAATGTGCGCTGTGCACACGACTAATGGATTTCCAACCACGTTGTCATTGACTGGAATTGTCATTCGTCCCGGAACTTTAAATTAAAAAAAAAACATTTATTGTTTAGCAAAAAATAATTTTTCAGCTTACGATTTGCGTAGACGCTTTCTTTAATCTTCAACACTGCACAAAGAGCAATATTATCTCTTGGCATTACACGATTGAGCATATTTTCACTTGTTGATGCTCTTTTCATTGCCAACGATGTGAATTCAATGGCGTGTTGTCGATCAAGATCAAATCTGAAGTTTTAGAGAAAAAAAATCATCAGTTTTTCACTTTTCTGTAATTCAAAAGCTTCTCACTTGTCAGTTTTCCAGAATATCGCACATCCGTCTACATATTTTCGCTCTTCTTCCGCCATTGTTTTTGCTCTCGATTTTGGCGTAAAAATTCCCACGTATCCCAATGTTTTCAGTTCCGGTTTGAACAGTGTATGGAATTGTTCCGTTTCAACTTCCTTGAATATGTTCAACTTTTTTTTTTTAATGAAATTCAACACAAAAATGAGAAAACCTGTAGTGTTATGATGTCCGCTTCATATGTTCGAATTTCTTTCAGGATTAATGTTTTACGATACTCCCAGTTTAGCGCCCAAGATGGACAATATGAATATTGATTTACTGTTGCATATTTATCACAAAGAACATTATAGCACAAAACAGTGAAGGTTGCTGAAATTTTCAATTAATTTTCTTCGTCTTTCTCAAATTATTTACCAATCGGTCTTTCTGGATCTGCATGTCTGATCATTACCCAACTTCGTTCTGGTGGTGGTACAGTATTGACTGAAAAATATTTTTATTTTTAATTCCCTCAACCTTCTTAAAGTTCGCTTTTCAATAATTGAGTCCTTCACAAATCGCTTAGAAGAATTGTGTCAAGTTTACATTTTATTCATTATAGAACCAACCACCCCCTCTCATCTCTTTCTTTCTTCTTTTCCCTTCTCACGATTAAATCCTGATTTGAACAATCTGCGACAATGAATAAATGTTTCAAACTACGGATGATCACAAAAAGAAAATCCTCTTTTGTCAAGTTTCACAAAACTAAATTCGATTATTTCTTTTCTTTCTTCCCCCCCCCCCCCCCCCCCGCAACATCAACAACAACAACAAAAACAGAACAAAAACAAAACAAAAAACTACAAAAACAGAACAATTCTGTCTCTCTTTTTTCCATTCTTTTGAGCTTTCACAGTTATTTGCTTTTTAGGGCCAACAAAAGATTCCAAGACTATTCATGGATCGACTAGACTGGCCGCTTTCTCTTTCTTTTTTCTCTTCTTCTTCTTCTTCTTCTTCACACACCAGACAGGCCTAAAAATAAAATAAACAATTAAATGTGTTTAAGTCAATAATATTTTTGATTGAAACAACAGCTCGTATTATTATTATCATCATCATCATCACCATCATTTGCTGCCTCGCCATTAGCTTCAAGGTGTGCGTGGGTAAATAAAACATATTTCTTATTGATTTTTTATGGATTTATTTACTCACTCATTAAATTTGAAAAAAAAAACACCTTTTTCTGTCTGTTTATTGTTTGAACATTTACAACAACGATTGGAAGAAAAAAAATCATCACTTCGCTTTCAGTGATATTGGTGGTCATACGAACCGACATTCGACAAGGTGATGAATATTATACAAAAACTTGTTAACAAACATCATGCGTCAGTCAAAAATTATTCAACTATACATCCATCGGTTGAGACAAAAAAAACACACACACAGACAAACATACACCGGCCAAGAAAAAGACGAAAAGCTTCTTCTTCTTCTTCTTTTCCTTCATTATCTGTAGTATATGGCGTAATCACCGCTTCACCATTTGTCCTTCTTCTTCCTCTTCTTCGTTTTAGTTTACATCTTTGATTTCCCTTTTATTCAAATCAACTTTCTGATTATTTGATAGTTAGGAAACACTTTCACACTACGAACAGATAAGCAAAAGAAACACGGATAAGTAACATTTTCAGTTCCTCAATATTCTCAATCAATCATAATTCGAACAATTATTGTTGTTCTTAACGACGACGACGACGACGAAGACGTCGACAACAACAATGATCAAAAACTTCAAATCAAACATGTTCAAGATAATGATCAGTTTACAAAAAAATCAATTCAAAAAATTGCGTATGCGCAATAAAAAAATCTTATTAGAAATTCTATGAAACATATAAATCGTAAGGGGAAGAAAAAATAAATAAACCAACCAATAAACTTTTTCGTATATCGAATTGATTGATTCATCATTTTGTCAAAACACATCTCTTCTTCTGATGTCAATGATGAGCTTGGTGATGATGAGGATTCAGATGATATATTCATTCCAATCATATCATTTGTCATTAAATTCAGCTCGTCGACCGGTGATGATTTAATGTAAGCGCGGCGTGACGTATTAATATTAATTTTCTTGTTGTTTGATTGAAATTTGGGGAATTCGATCAATTGTTGGGTTTGATGCATCATTTTACAATGGGCACTTTGGGTTGCATCAATGAAACGATATTTTCCATCTTTTTCTTCCACTCCTTTTTTCATTAAATATCGATTATTTCCAGATGTTGACAGATTTGCATAGGAATAAGTGTTCGTTGGTGGTGTTTCACAATTCTTCTCTTCAATATTTCGTCTTTCCTGTCTTTTCTGCTGTAGTTCTGCCCATCTTCGAGCTCGCCTAACAAAACGTTTTCCATTCGAATTTCGTCTTCCATTTGTTTGTGATTTTGCTATTGGTGACGATGAAGTTTCACCGTCAATTATTTCAGCTTCACCCATCTTCTTCGTCTTACTTTTTTACAGCTTCTTCGTCATTTTTTATTCTTATAGCAACGATAATCACCAATGAATAATTTCAATGATCAGACAACACAAGATAGAATTGAATAGAGGGAGACAAATGGGAGAGGCACATATACACACACACACACGCTTTTCTTTTTGCCTCTTTCAACAAACTGGGAAAAAATGAGAAGCGCGCTGGTAGTGGTGAGAGGCGTGGCTTTTCGGCGGCCAACAAGCGCGAGTTTAGAACACTTTATGTTAATATAGAAAATGGGGGGGGGGGGGGCGGGGGTGGGATTTAAGAAAAAAATTTTGAAACATCAAAATAATGTTTTTTTTTCTTTCTTTTTTTTGAAAACTTGTTTGTACTAAAATTTTAAAATGATACTATTAAATATGATTAAAAACAAGAATTTTTAGTTTACAATTTTCTTTTATTATTTTAAGATTACTTTTTTTCAAAATGATTTTAATCTTTAATGGTACTAAACTTTAAAGAAAATTTTAAAAACACTGGCAATTTACTTACTTGTTAAATGATCCAATAAAAATTGCAGGATTTTATGTGAACCATTTGATTCATGATAAATTTTGCTGATCTCCGGTGACAATGGATTACCTTGCAGTCCTGAAAATTAATAATTTATTTTAATTTAAAAAATAAGCTAAAAAACCAACCCAAAGTTTGAATTCGAAACAATTTTCCTAATTCATATGGCAAAATCCGTAATTGATTATGATTTAAATACAAATGGCACAATGATATCATATCACCAAGCTCTGTTGGCAGTGATCGCAGTTTATTGTGTGATAAATCAAGCATCGTCAAGTGTGTCAGCTTTAAATTTTTTTTAAAGTTAAAAAAAACAATTATTTTTGAAAAACCTGTGATATTTCAGGAGGTAATCGCACTAATTGATTTCCATTCAAAAATAACGCTGAGAGATTTTGTAAACCCCATATTGAAGGCGAAAGATTGCGTACTCTTCCTAAATTTCTCTATTTTTTCTTTAGAACGTTTTTTTATTATCACCATGAATTTCTAATTCTGTCCACCTTGTTGTTTTACCAGCCGCCAGTTCTTCATCGGTATAAATTCGATGAACTCGGCTCATTCCGTTGGCTAAAGTTTTTTTTCCTGAATTTTTTTTCTTTTTTAGCAATTTTTTCTTCCTTCTGTTTTACCATCGTTATTTTCGCTTTTTGTCATTGGTTGTCCAACTCCGCCGCAAGCTCTTTCTTTATATTCGCCGAGAGAAGAAAATTCATTAATAGAATGCATCCCATCACTAAAAAAAAATTAGAAATTATACTATTTTTGAAATTTGATTTTTTTAAAGCTTAAACTTTCAGGGCATTTTCAATTTTTTTGCTCGATTTTTAGGTTTATACTAATAAAAGCATCTTTAAACAGCTTTTTTGTTATTGTTTTTAAATAGTACCTTTTTTGAATTCTGACCATTTAAATGTGGTTCATTCGAGTGAGATTGGATTCTGTAACAAACAAAATCTATCCATTTGTCTAAAACTATTTTGGAAAAAAACTGAAATTGTCGTGAAATGTGGCAAAAAAGAAATATAAAAAGTAGTTTTTGAAAATCTAAACGCTATAAGATGTGCATCCAGAAAAAGAAAAAGAGAGAGAGAAAGAGAGAAAGAGGGAGAGAGAGAGACCTTGAATGAACGGCTTGGGAGAAGAGGCCGCGACGCGCCTGCGAATCAAACTACGGTGTTTGGTGTTCACTTTTATGTACTGCTGTACAATTTTTGTAGTGAAACTATGACAACTAATTATTTTATGAACTTTTTATTACTTAACTTTAAAAATGAAAAATTAAACATTTTTTTGTTGGAAAAACTTACATTTTTGAATAAAATTTATTAAAAACCTTGATGTTTGACAATTCTTTTGATTTCTTTCTGTAAAAATAAAATTTTATTAGAAACTGAGCGTTTTATGTTTTTTTTACAATATTCAAATTTTAAAAAGAATAAAATTTAAAATATTGTTGCATTTTTATTTTTCTTTTTTCGAACAGCATAAAAATAATTAATTTTTTAATAAAGAAACGAACTAATTAAATTTGAAGGAAAAAAATCAAAGGTTTCGTTTGAAACTCGATAAATTTAAAAAATAAAAGCCCGCAAATTCGGGAAAAAATCCGTTATATTAATTCGGTGCATTTTTGCGGGTTATATTTTGCGTCATTTAAACTACCGTAATCGCTGCCGCTTTTTTTCCTCAAATTTGAAATTATTATTGTTTTTAAGATTTATTCAAAATTATTCTCAATTTTTACGTGAACTTGTTAATTTCAAAATTATAAATTTCGATTCATTTTATTTCATTTTTAAACAAATAAATTTCAGCGGGTTTCTCCACCACGAGTGTGTGTGTGTCGGATGTCGAATATACCGACAATTCCAGGAAATGTTGGATTTCCGCAAGCGCCTGGTCAACAATCATATCAACATACTTCATATTTTTCGCAATTTGCCCAAAATCCACAACAAATAAGTTTGAATAATGGGTAAAAAGAGTTTTTTGGAAAAGAAAAATAATTGAGAAAAAAGTTCAGGCCGACTAGTCATTTAGCTAATCCAGCTCCTTTTCCGTCAGCCACAACATCACAAACACCAAGCCAATATTATCAGCAACCGGTAAATTTTAAGATATTAAATTAAATTTTTTTCTAAATGATTTATAAAAATAAAATCCATTTTAAAATGTTTAGGTAAATCAATTGTACCAAAATGGTGGCAATCAACATCAAAACCAAAATCAATCATTCAATCCGCCAGCTTCTTTTCCATCACCACCACCCCAATTCCCATCATCCACCGGATTTGGTCAATCACCTGGCATTCCACCAAAACCAGCAATCAATGGTCAACAGTATATAACACAATCACCACCTCAACCACCATTAAACAATGTTTTTGCCAACGCTGCTCCGGCTCCATTTCCAGCTTCATCTATAAATAGTCAACCAATGCAGACAAGTGTAAGGCCACAAACAAATTATCAACAACAACAACAACAACAACAACAACAACAACAACAACAACAACAACAACAACAGCAGCCGCAATTTCAAGCAATGAATCAAAAATTTAACCAAATGGTAAAATTTTAAAAATTTAAATGCAGGAAAATTAAGCGTTTTGTGAATTTCAGAACATTAATTCACCACCATCTCAACCACCAGTCAATAATCAATTCCAAAGTGACATAATTGATCTGATGGCGGAAAGAAATGTTCATCAATATGGATTTGATGATATTGAGGTGGCGCTTCCGCAACACTTAGCGTGTCCAGATTCGAAAATTGATCAAAAGTATCCCTGATTTTTCTTCTTTTTTTTTTAAATTGTTTTTCTTTTTTTAGCATTTTTCGAAGCACCCTTGTAGCTGTTCCACAAACCGAAGAATTACTAAAAAAGAGTCGATTACCATTTGCAATAACATTACATCCATTTAGAGATGTTAAGGTGACATTTTAAAGCCAATATGTAATACCAAGTATTTTGAAAAGGCCTTTGCCACGTGTTAAAAAAGTGCGCGCAGATTGCAAAACCTCAAAGTTTTTAATTTTAGCTTCTTTTTTTTTCTTTAAAAATCTCTCTGAAATCTGTAATCATTCCGCTAAAAAATTAAGTAAAAAGAGAAGTTTCAAATTGTAGAATCTGAATATTATTCAAACGCCTGTAATAACAAGATGCCGATTTTGTCGAACTTATATTAATCCATATGTTCATATACCTGATCAAAGACACTGGAAATGTAATCTATGCAACCGAAATAATGATTGTATGTTGAATGATTTTTTCCCCCAATGAAAAAAAAATTAAAAAAAAATTTTAGTACCCGATGATTTCTGCTGGGATCCGGTAACCAAATCATTTGGAGATCCAAAAAATCGGCCTGAAATTCGAAATACGACTGTAGAGTTTATAGCACCATCTGAATATATGGTTGGTTATTTTTTTGTTATTTTGTTGCTTAACATCTGCGAATTATTTTTTAGCTTCGACCTCCACAACCAGCAGTTTATGTATTTGTTATAGATGTTAGTGAAAATGCATTAAAATCGGGTAGAGTTTTTGAAAAAATAATTTTTTATTAGCAAATTTTTTTAAAGGATATTTACAATCATTTTCCGAGCAACTTTTAATAAACTTTGATCAAATGCCAGGAGATGATCGAACAAAAGTGGCATTTTTAGCCGTCGATCAAAGTCTTCACTTTTTCTCGTTTAATTCGAAACAAAAAGCGCCATGTGAATTGATTGTTGATGATGTTAATGGTAAGAAAAGAAGAGTAAAAAGAAAATAATTAAAAATGATTATTTTAGATGCATTTTTGCCGTCGGCTGATTCATTGCTAGTTGATTTGAAAAAATTTAAGGATGTGGTTCGAGTTTTTATCAAAAATCTACCGAACTTTTTTACAATTGGGCCGACATCTAATGGAAATTGTTTAGGATCGGCGCTTCGTATTGTTTATGAAATGATTGTAAGCCACACTCGGGCTCTGAGAAGATATTTTTCTGTTTCTTTTTTCAGTCTTCGATTGGAGGACGAGTATCAATTTTCCAAGCAAGTTTACCGAATTGTGGAATCGGATCATTGAAAAATCGAGAAGACACTGGATCTTCAGATGTAGAGTTTTTTTTTTTTTTTTTTGGAAATTGTTCAATCTGAAAATGTTCAGGGAGGTCAAAATTTGGGTCCGGCAACTGATTTCTATAAAGCGTTAGCTTTAGAATGCACAGGAAATCAAGTGTGTTTAGACTTGTTTATGTTCAACTCACAATATTCGGATTTGGCAACACTTTGTGAGGAAAAAATGTGTTTATTTCTTTCGAAATATTTGTCTTGTTTTTGCAGCCGAAGTGGCAAAATTCTCGACAGGATGCATTTATTATTTCCCGAACTATAATGTGTCGCAAAATCAGATTCAAGCAAAGCGATTCGAAAAAATTTTCACCAGATATTTGACACGAAAAATTGGATTCGAAGCAGTGTTGAGAATTCGAATGACCAGAGGTACGCTTACCTCGAAAAACCTTTTTTTTTTTTTGCTAAACTAATTTTTTTTCAGGTCTAGCGTTGACCGGGTTTTTCGGAAACTTTTTCGTTCGATCGCCAGACTTGTTGGCGTTGGCAAATGTTAATCCAGACTCGGCGTTGGCCGCACAAATATCGATTGAAGAAAAGCTGCCTGCTTACGTTTGTTTCCAATCGGCACTTTTGTATACATCAAGTAAAGGTAAGATTACGAAAAACTTCGCCGAAACTTCAATTATTGCGTATACTCATTTTGAACAGTTCCAACGGTTTTTAAAGAAAATTAGCGGATTTAAATTTTGTTTAGCAATTGAGATGATAAGCATAAGCTTAACATCAAAGTCAGCAGAAATTTCAGCAAACAAGTTTAACATTTAGGGGATCGGCGAATTCGTGTGCACACAATGTGTCTTCCAACAACTGGCGACTTACTACAATTATACAATCATTTCGATTTGAAGGCGACCGTCTCATATTTAGCAAAAATCGGTGTTGAAAGATCGATGACTGGAAGCCCATTGACTGATTCAAGAGAGGCGCTCGTCAACGCCGTCGTCGACAGCGTTGGTTCATTCCAGAAGGCAGTGTCAAGAGGAAACGGAATGCTGGTGCCACGAAAAGGGCACTTGAAATTGTTTGCCAGTTATGTGTTGGCAATGCTGAAACATGTAAAACAGATTATTGATTTTTCTCCTTTTTCTTTTTCTCATGTTCTTGTATTTTTCAGCCTGCATTCTCGTCCCAACGTGGAATTCGTCTCGATGATCGAACTGGTTCAATGTTAATGTTAAGATTTAGTCCATTGGATCAGATTCTATCCGAGTTCTATCCAAAATTGTATCGATTAAATGAGATTGGAATGGAAGCGAATGACAAAAACTATCCGAATCCATTACCGCTATCATTTGAGCACATCCACCGCGATGGGGTTTATATGCTTGAAGCAGGATCGGCGGTTTATGTCTACATCTCATCGGCGGCCGATCCGACATTTTTGCAGAATTTGTTTGGATGCTCGTATCAGGATATCAATGAGGTTTGATAGTTTTTGTTTGAGAAAGAAAAGGAAAAGGGAAGAAACCTGATATTTGTTTTTTTTTTCCAGAATTCGTTGCAAGAACGCGACAATGAAGTGTCAAAACGAGTGTACGCATTTTTCAAGCACGTCACATTGTTCAGATTCTACTTGGGACCGATAATTTTAGTCAAGTTGGTTTTATTTTTTGCAAAAAATCTGAAAAGGGCTGAAAAACGTTTTCTTTTTTTTTTAATTTGCAGAGAGCATTCAGCAATACGTGAGAATTTTGTTCGTCGATTAGTTGATGATCGATCAGAATCGACGCATTCATATGTGGAATTTTTGCAACATTTGAAACGAGAAATTGGAAATTAGATGAAATGTGTAAAAGGCAAAATTTCTTCTTGAATTTTAGTTTTCTTTCTTTGTTTTTCCATTCATTAATTTTGAATTTGAATTTCTTGCCGTGAAACAAACGTTTTGAAAAAGTGGGTAAAGAGAGAGAAAAAAAAATTGAACCCGTCTTCTTCACAAATTTTTTTTCTATCTCATCTCATAATTTGTTTTGTGTGTTTTTGCTCTAATCAATCCATATGGGTTCTTAAATGTTCTACTGTGCAGAAATTTTGTGATTCCGTTTTTGTTGTTTTTGTTTATCTTTTTCCATTTTTTCTCTCGTTTCTCTCCCTCTCTCTCTCTCCTCTTTTCTCTTTCAAAATAATTTTTTAGGGGTTTGTGTGTTTTCTTTGCAATTTTTAATCCAAAAATTTGATTTTCTTTGTGCCATTGAGCATCCAGATGATAAATTAGTGAGAAGAAAAGTTAAAAACCGATTTCAAAAAGAAGAAAAATGAGGAAAAGTTCTTTCATTTTTTTCTTTTCTTTTTTGTTTAATTTCTAGGATTTCTTATTTCAAATTGTTTTTGTCGATTGTGATGCTTCTTCGATTTTTTTTGTTTTTTTTTTTCGCTTCTTTCAATTCCCCAAAAAAATACTTATTTATAGTCCCTACTTAAGCTTCATAGAATATTTTATTGATTTTTTTTTGTTTCTTGTTTCTTTTCTTTTCTTTTTTTTTTTGAAAAAATTCTGACAAAAAATGATTTATAAGATTTAAAATTACCGTAATATCATGAAATTTTATCACAGGACAAAAAAAAATGTGGATGGGAGGAGTTGGCGGCGGGGAAGGGGCGTGGGATGGATAGGCTGTGTGTGATTGAAGACTTGTATCAGGGATTTTGAGAAGGATAGATGGTTTCATCTGGAAAAAAATGAAAGAGGGTTGAATATTGATTTTTTTTTTTGCTTGAAACCTGCTGGAACAATATTGATTGAGTGCGGATGAATCTGATTTGGATTTGAAGGGGTCGCCGTGTTCGAGTCGAGATCACCTGAAAAAAAAATGATCTCGATAGCCACTTTTTTTTGGCAAAAGAAGATGATTGGTGAGTGGTAAGAAAAAAAGTCAAAGCCACCCCATTCCAATGTTTGAAGGGATTCTTAAAACGACAACAACTGCAAAGAGTACGGTAGAAAGTGCAGAAATGCATTGCAGTTCCTACAGTACGGTTTGCAGTTTGTCTTATTTTTCGATCACTTCAAACTTTGTGTTGACATTCGAAAAAAAGAAAAAAGAAGAAAGCTGACAGGAAAACAAAACTGAACATTGGACAACGTTTTTGTTGGTCGTGGTGAGACCTGATCCCGGAAAATCGACCGACTTTTTCATTTTTGCCGGGTTTTTTTCTCAATTGAAAAGGAAAAACAATACTACGCTTTTACAGTGTGTAGTAGCGTTGTCTCATGCAGAAATTTGTTTTTTTTTTTTTGATCAATAAAAATTACTGGATGCGGTTAAAAATAGGAAAAACCACAAATTAGTCAATGCCGATTACTGTATTAAAGGCGCATACTCACTCAACCAAAGGCGCATACTTTATCAAAGGCGCATTCAATTATTACGTTAACTGAAAAACCTGACATTCTTAGGTGGAACGCTGGTTACTGTAAAATTTTTCTTTTTTCATAATCGCTCTAGTGAGAAAACTGGAAACCACAGTTGAACAACTGTTACAGTATATAGTATCAAAACTTTGGCGCCAAAACAAAAAAAATGTGCAAAACTTCACGCTCTCTTCCCGCTCTGAGAACCATGCGGAAAAATTGCAAAAAAAAAAGCTACCTGTCACGCCCCCACAAGTGAGTGAGCAGACAAAGTGGGAGGGGTAAGAGAAAAAGAGAGTGAAAGAGGAAGTATTTAAAACAAGGAGAGGCGAAACATTTTTTGTTAGAAATTTTTATTTTGCTCGTCGTCGTTTGGAAACTTACCAAATCAAATAATTGAGCCTAAATGGAAGATTTTAAGAGGAGAAAAAATCAATTTTTGCCGAGAAGCGACAAGAAGTCTCTCATCTCTGCACTCTCCACGATTTCAATTATGTCTATACCCTACCTGCTCTTGTCCACAAATCGACGCCGTTCCGTGAACCGTTCGATGTTGTCGTTCGGAATTTTCCGCTGAAATTTCAGGATTTTTGTCTTGAAAACCGAATTCGGTTTTTTTCAGATAAAAAATGTGCAAACAAAAACCGAAAAAAAGGTAACAAACGACACAGTTAAGAAATTACCGCATTTTGGTTTTCTCGGACCTGGCCTAGAAAACCAAACTCGGTCACACGATTTTTGTTTTTGTCTCAAAAACCTTGTCGAGCACACGGTGTGTATTATGAAACCGTCAGATTCGACTGATTTTCTACTATTTGAATTACCGCGCGCTCACTACAGTAATCACTCATTTAGCCTGCACATCAAAGTCGGCAGATATGTTAGTTACAAGAAGAATACGAGAATTCAAGTCCCCCGATCGATATTTAAACAATTTTTTGTTGGGGCGGTGGCCGCAACGAGTTGGTGTGCGTCGCGGCAAGCTTATTTCGAACCGTTTCAGTCATGGATCGCGTAATACACACCGCGGATCACAGATTTTCGTCATGTTCACTGAATCAAACAACACATTAAACTTACTTTTCGTAAAATTGAATAAAATGCAATTCGGATCTAAATAATCATGACAAGTTTTAGGGAACAAGAAAAAATCAAAATATTAATCCACAACACAGCTGTAACACATTGTTACAGTAACCCAAAGATCGATGTGAAAAAAACCAAAAAATAAATAAACAGAAATAATTATGAATGTACTGTAACAATATTTGCGAGCTGTGTCGGGTTTGCAGACCATTTCAAACTCTCGATTCAACACCTACTTGGATCGGCTTCGAACTCGGCTCAGACATTTGTCCGGTGAATTGGCTCTTTCCATATTTCTCTGTTTCGCGTGTCGCGCGTTATGATCGGCGACATTTACGCGACGCAAGTAAGCTTTCTGCAATTTCATTCGCGTTTTGTTCGCGTAGCGACTCTTTGGTTTTCCCCCCTCTACCTGCTCCGACGGATCCAGCTCGCTGAGCTTATTCTTGTGCGGTGTCATCACAATTTCCTTGCAATTTTTGACGAGACTGAAACAACCAAAAAATCAGCTCCTGATCGAAAAATGCGCAAAAAAAAAACGCCTGACTTGATCTTGCTGGCGCTTCCCACCAGCGGATGAACCGATCGTTCGGCCGACTCGAGCGAGTAGAGCGGCGCGATTTTGTCGATTCCCCAAAACTCGTCCTTCTTCTGCGCCGGAATTTTCGCCGTGTACTCTTCGACCATTGAATAACCCGTCTGGAATTGGTTGCATTTTTCGGTTTATCGATTGATTTATCGATTTTTTTTCGGGAAAAAACAAGAATTTCAACAAAAAAAAAATTGGAAGCTTCTCATGCAATTATTACTCACATCATTGTCATTCCACATGGTGTCCACAATTGAAAAACCGGTCTAAATGAAACAAAAAATAGAGTTACAACAGCCAGTTTTTGCGGAAAAATTCTCGGCAGCTCTCAAGAAAATAGTGCGGCGCGAAAAAATGGGCGGAGAGTGTCGAGTGCATGCCGCATTCTTACAATCTCCCCACGAATTGAGGCGAGGATGTGTATGTTTTGACGTTTTTTTGTTCAGACTGCGGCGCGAAAAATTAAGTACTGTATTAAAGGCGCAGCGCGCACAATTCAGCTTTTTCCCGCCAAAAATATGATCTATCATTTGAAAAAAACGTACGCAAACACCGTCAACAATGACGCTAAATTGCACATAATTGGCCAAAAGCTTTCATGCTTGAAAATTGGAAACGAACAAGAAACGAGAAAGTGGTTAAACTCACAATCAGATTCTTATCAATAATGTAGTTACATTCTAAGTCGTCGTCGTCTTCGCCAAGCGGATTCAGAAGAGCTTCGGCGACCTGAATTCAAATGAGGGAAAAGATCAATTTCAGAGGTTTTTTTATTTCTCCACACTACTTTCATCCATCCCATATAAACAATAAATTGAACCATTGTGGTGATTGGAAGCCAAAGATCAATCTGCAATTCCCATTGATTTTTCCAGCTTCGAAAAAAAAAACGGTTTCCCGCCAAAATTTTTGAATTTTTGCTTCAATTTTTGTCCAATTTCAGTTTTATTTCGATGAATCGGACATCAAAAAACTACTTTTTCGATCGTCGCACGAAAAAATGGGCGGAGTTTTGGTTCTTTGCCAAAATGCCGCACGTTTATCAAAAAAATTAAGCAATTTGTGTTTTTTGCAACTCATTTGCTGTGATTTCATTTTGAACGCGGCATGGAAAAAGGGGCGGAGAGTTGTTCGGCAAAAAACCGCAAATTTGGCATCCTAAGGCTACATTTCGCGAAATTCTCAATAGAGCGCACTTTCAACGTGTGCTAATTTCTTACCAATGATGGGTTTGTTCCAGTGACAATGAATTGTCGTCCAATAAGACAAATCATGAAATAAATTCTCACAGCCAAAAATATGACTTGTGGGTAGACGAGTGGGACAGGAACCCAATCGTACTTCAACAATGAGGCCAAACCATGACGAAACTTTCCAATTTCCTGCAAAAAAAATGGGCGGAGCTTCGTTTATGATACAAAATTTAAAAAAAAAATCAAAAACCAAGAACTTTTAAGTTTTATCTCAATCTGCGACGTGAAAAAATGGGCGGAGCTTCGTTTATGATACAAAATTTAAAAAAAAAATCAAAAACCAAGAACTTTTAAGTTTTATCTCAATCTGCGACGTGAAAAAATGGGCGGAGCTTCGTTTATGATACAAAATTTAAAAAAAAAATCAAAAAACAAGAACTTTTAAGTTTTATCTCAATCTGCGGCGTGAAAAAATGGGCGGAGAGAAATTTGGCTCTGCCTCTCTCTCTCTCTCTCTCTTTCTCTGCCTTCAGACTCTTTGAAGCTCAAAAAATGAGAATTTTCAGTCACCGAGCATCTTTGAGCTCGAATAAAACTCGGCACAGAGAGCTGATAACTGTTCGCCGATGCTTCTAAGAACCTTGATTCTAACCGGATTTCAAGGCTTCATCCAGCTAAATTAATTTTTGTTTGCTGAAGCTTACATCAACCACTTTGTTCATTAAGTAATGACTTTCGATTTTTCCCGATCTTTGGCATTCATAAACCAATTCTAAGCTCCATTGAATTGATGTCCAATATCTGAATTCAGAATTATCTCTCGTGGAATTTCAGAAGCTTCATCTATTTTCCTTCTTCTTCTTCTTCTTCTTCACCACACCCACCTACTATATGGATCCTTGATATGATCCAAAATCTCCATTTCCTCTTGTGTCATGAATCCAGAAGCGGCCAGCGTGTCCATTGTTGGGAATCGTTTCCGAACTTGCATTGAGATGTCACGAAGGACGAGCGCCTGCGACAGCACCAGATAGCGAACGAGATTTCGTCGGATGATTCGTGTCTCTTCGTCGTTTCCGCGAATGTAGGCGGCGAACAAGATGGAGGCGCTTCAATGAAACAAATCGATATTTTTTTTTATTCAATTTTTTTGTTTGTTTACTCATCGATCCAGCCGATGCCGTTTAGAATTGATCCCCAACGACCGACGACGAAGGAAACGAAGAAGCCGAGAAGAAATGTTAGCGGAATGTTGGCGTCGAGCTTATTGTCGAAATACCGAACGAGTTGCTCGAAAACTCTGCAAATTTTTTTCTTTGTCGACACAGCTGTTACACAATTGTTACCGTAGTCTTCTTTTTTTAAATATTTATTGCAAACACGCTCTAGAGAAACTTTTTAAAGTTTTGAATTAAAGTGAGTCTTTTTTTTAAAATAATGCACACAGCTGACCAGCAGTTACCGTACTTTTTAACGTTTTGGTTACTTAACAACGATTCTAACCAGTTAAAAGGAAGAAACTTCAAATTTTTTCTCTCGCTTACGTTTGTTGTGAAGGCAATAAAACATATCGATAAACACAGCTGATGAGAAGAAACGACGATGTCCAAACAAGAAGTTGACCAAAAACCGCCTGGAAAATTAATAAACACAGTTAACCAATTGTTACAGTAATACATACTGTAGGAAAAAAAACTTGATACTGTAAACTTCAAAGAAATCGTTTTGGCACACTCTCACGAGCACAGTTAAACAGTTGTTACAGTAATTTCTTGTTCAACATGTTACTTAAGCTTTAAAGACATTGCAACACAGCTGAACAATTGTTACAGTACCATTTTTTTTTTGAATTTTTTTAAAAAGCGGATTTAATTTCATAATTCTTAAGTTTTTTTTCTTTTTCTCACAAACAAAAACTCAAAATTGAATTGAAAAGATTTTAAAATTGTGAAATTCATTTTTCGATAAAAAAAAGACGAGGAAGACGAAGAAGCTCAACAACAACAAAAATAATTCAATTTTCGACGTCTTCTTCTTCTTCTTCTTTCTCCGCCGTTCTCCAAAACGAAGAAGACAAGAAGAGGAGAAACGAAACACCGCCGATGCCTCTCACCTTCCAAACACTTCCTCTCCATCGCAATAATAAGCTGAAAAAGCTCTGGAGATTCGTTTGTGATACGTCCAATGTGTAGGAGATTGTCATTGTTGTTAAAATTGTGATGCCGACCACATTTTTGTTGAATCCTTCAAAAAATTCAAAACTTGTTGAGGTGAAAGGGGGGGAGACGGCACAAGTGAGAAAGTGCGCTCTATTGTAACATTTTTTTCGCGGGGAAAAATTGTATCAAAATTTGTTGTTATTTTTATAGTTTTTTTGGAATAATATTTACAATTTTTTTCCAAAAAAAAAAATGTAAAGAGCAATAAAAACAAACATCAACAGTGAAAATTTATAATTCATGAAGAGATGGAAAACAAAATTCTTTTTCTCTGCTTCTCTCTCTCTCTTTCTCATCCATGAATAAAAACGAGAAAAATTGTATCGGTTTTTGATGGGCCGTGAAGAGAGCCCAGATTAGGCGATTTCTAGGCCATCGAGAGAAGCCCTCATTTCTGGTTTTAAAGGCGCACACCAATTCCAATGATTTTGTGTCCTCCCTACGACAAGAGATTGATTCTCGTAAAAAAACCGTGTTTTGTGCTTGCGTGCGAAGCGGAAATAATAAGCGGTTTTGTGGTTGTGGTTGTTGTTGTTGTTGACACCGTTGATTTGGTTTCTTCGCGCCAAAGATAAATGGAGGATGAGTGGGTGGAGGAGGAGGAGGAGGAGGAAAGAATGAGCTTCTTCTTCTTCTTCTTCGTCGGAATTGTATGAAAATTTTTTTCAGCGATTGATGGAAAAGCACAAAAAAAAAGTTGCTCATTTATTTATGAAGTAGAGAAATGGAAAAATGAGGCGGGGGAAGGCAATCGAAAGTTGTAGGAAAAAAGCCCCTGAAAATATTTTTTCTTTGTCTCTCTCTCTCTCTCTCTCTCTCTCTCTCTCTCTGCCTTATTTCTCGAAAAGCAATCAATAGAGGGGGAACCGAAAAAAACGCAAAAAAAAAAAAAAAGCTCAATGAAAAAGTAAAAAAAAAAACAAAGAAGGATGGAGGGGGGATGGAGCTGCAAAAAAAAGCATTGAGTGCACTGGAGCGCAGTTGCAACAATGTTTTGAATTTGTACAACTGAGAGAAGACAAGAAATTATTTTTATTAATTAGAAAAAAGACGCCGCCCACTTTTGTTTTACAGTGCTCTCTCTCTCTCTCTCTCTCTCTCTGCTGTACCCCTGAGACAAAAAATTTTCGAGAAGAGAAATGATTTTTAGTGTTGTGCGCTCAAGCACGGTTGCATCATTGATGTGCGCTCCCTCCCCTTCCCAATTTTTTTGTGCTCATCTCAAAAAGCCCGCCCACTTCTCAGTGCCATCATTGAAGACATTTGAGAGAAGAATGTGAAATGTGTGCGCTGGAGCGCGATAGTCTCGAAGGTCAATTTAAAATTTGAAAAAGAAAAGAACAAATTCTGGTCGCTTTTAACGGTTTCGAAAAAATCGAGGCGAGCAATTATCCCACCTTGTTTTTTTTTTTTTTTTTTTGCTCGTGGCTCCCCAAACAAAACTGGAAATATTTAAACTGGAAAATAATAATAATTGTCCCAGCTGTTTTTATATTTTTCTCTGTCCCAAACCCAAACCCAAAAAAAAACAAAAAAAAATGTGTGCATTTAAGCGTAAGGTGTTCACGTACAACCGTTTCATATGTAATTGCAATTATTCTCTTTTTTTTTTAATTTCAAGTTTCAAAAAATTGTGCATTTTTGCGTAAGTCTTGGCGCGAAACTGTTTTTTTCTGATAGAGAGAGAGAGAGGAAAGGAAAGGACAGAAAAGGTAGAAGAATTTCTCAATTCTTCTTGAATGAATAATGACTTTTTAGTTTTATAGCGAGAGAGAGAGAGAGAGAGAGAGAGAGAGAGAGAGAGAGAGAGAGACTCAATAAAAATTATTTGTTTCGGAACTTGCTTTTGAGCAGAAGCTGGCTCCCACGTCGAGCTCTCACAAAATGTACTTTCCTTCTTCTTTTTTTTCCTCTTCCAAATAGCAATTGCAAGGGGGGAGGAGAAAGGGGCGGGGGTCCGGTTTTGGGGGTTTTAACCAAGAAAAAAAAATTTTTTTTGTATTTTTTATAGTCAAAAATAAATAAGCGAGAGAGAGAGAGACAGAGACAAAGAGAGAAATTAGAAGAAGCTGAAAAAAAGACGTCTTCATCGATGAGAGAGAAGAAAAAACCGAGAGAGAGAGAGAGAGAGAGAGAGAGAGAGAGAGAGAGAGAGCAAAATATGTCCTCTTTCTTTTTTCGGGGCGCTCGATGCTAGTTTAGTTTAGGAAGAGAGGTGAGTTTTGATAGGATTTGTGACACGAAAAAAAAAAGCAGCAAAAAAAAAAAGAGCCGGCGCACTATGTCAAGAACATCATCACAAGGCAGGGGATTTCCTCCCTCCAGCCTTCCCACTACTTCAGATTTTTGACGGCTCTCAGAGAGAGAGAGAGAGAGAGAGAGAGAGAGAGACACGATTTTTGAGCAGCAGTAAAAGCAAAAAAAAGAAAGGAAAAAAAAAACTTAAAATCAGCTTCGGCTTCAGCTTCTCTCTTCTCTTTTTCTTAAAAAAAGAAAATTATGTTTAGGCATCGAAGATGCTGTAAACAAAAACCAAAAAAAAAGGCAAAGACTAAAAGGAGAGAGACAGAGAGAGAGAGAGAGAGAGAGAGAGAGAGAGAGAGAAAGATACAAAAACGAGAAAAGAAGAAAGAGGGAAAAGCTTCTCTCCCCTCCCCCCCCCCCCCCCCCCCCCCTTTTCCCAAAAAAATCAATACCGATGCCCCATAGAAAAACGGGGGAAGAAGGCGTGGCTTAAGGGGGGGGGGGGGGGGGGGGGGGGGAAGCGTTTGTGTGTGGTGAACGGAAGCGGAATCGTTTGTCATCATGCCAAATTGGGTGATTCGAGACCGGAAAATGATGGCCGGGTGGTTGATGGGGAGGGGAAGGAGGGGAAGGCGATGACAACATGAATGAATAGAAAATGGACACCAAGTTTTTGGATTAGAATGGCGGTTTTTTTTTATAAATAACGAAAAACCAACGAGAATCGTAGAGTTTTACGATTATTCCCAACCTTGACTACGGTATTAAAGGCGCACAGCACATTTTCACTTTGACTAGTTTTTTTTTCCATCTTTAGGGTTTTTGATGAAAAAAAAACCATAAATATTGTTTATTTCCTTTCAGTTTATAATTTAGGATTGTGGCATAATTCAAAAGTTCGACAAAAAATAAAAAGTACTGTATGTATTAAAGGCACACAGCTCTTTTTTTTACCACCGTTTTAAGTTATAAAAACTCTTGGCTACGGTATCAAAGGCGCATACCTATTATGAGAATTTCAATTTTTGTGCTCGTCATGGAAAAAGAAATGGAAAAAAAAACGAAGAGGAAAAAATAATAAAAAAGGCACGAAAACTGCAAAAAGAAGAGGAATACATTAAAAAGTACATCAAGGGTCTGATGTCTTTTTGAATATTCACAAGAAAAGTGGTGAAAAAAACGTTGAAAAATATTTATATAAATATTAATAAATTTAATATTTAAATGCGGAAATTCATTTAAACGTCATTTTTAAAAAAAATATTTTTCTGCAATTTTGCGTCAAGCTTTTTGCACACTTTTTTAGCAATAAATATTCAAGAAAAATATTATACGGTAATCAATAATTTAGAAGGAAAGGTAATCAATAACCTGGGAGAAAGTGAAGAAAAAAACAAAATTTCAAACCCCGCCAATTGTTCGCCCTGCGGTTTCTTCCTATTTTGGGTAGCCTTGAAAGAAAAATAATGAAGAAACGATGAGTGGGGAAAAGAGGATAAAAAAAAACAATAAAAACGAGAGAGTGAATGAGAGGAGGAGAAGTAGAGAAAACGAGAAAATTTTTGCCATAAAAATCTGGGGCTGGCTGAAATTGTTTTCTTAAAGAAATTGAATAAACTGATTTGAATTATTTTCAGTTTCGTTGCGAGACTCGCATAAAACTATAAACACAATGCGCCTTTCATTCTACAAGAGAAAACGAAACGACGTTTCTTTGAATTTCTTTTCTTCACTCCAGAATCGAATTGGCAACTTTGAATTGAAATTCAGCCAGGGCTTTTGTTAGAAATTTGCCTTGCATTCTCAAACTGCGTATCAAAATAGCCGACACTCAGCCAAATTTTTTGGCCGCGGCTTCTTCTTTCCAGATTTATTTTTAAACAAAACAAATTTTTGTTTTGTTTTCTTCGTTTTATTTTTTGATCAACACTGTTGGAAGTTTTCTCAAGTTTCCAACAAAAAAATATTTATTTGATAGTTGAATGCGGGAAGCAGAAGCAGAAGCAGAAGCAGAAGAAGCCTGGCGGAATTCTGAAAGAGTGAAGCCGGCAAAATGAAAAACAGGTGTTGAATGTGTTTGGAAAACCGACAAAAACAAAATGTGGCAACAATTTGTTGAAAAATACTTTCTTTCGTTTTTTTCAACAACTGTTTGATTTCGCGCCATTGTTCACAGGATGAAACCGGGCAGCTAAACAACGGCCAAAGCTTTTTCATTAATCATTAGAGAGAGAGAGAGAGAGAGGGAGAGAAAGATTTTTCTTCTCCAGTAATTAAAGATTTTAAAGAAGAAAATCTTCAAGTTTTGAAGCTGAAAAAACATCAGCTCGACTCGCTGAATTTCACAAAACCTTTAAATGGTGGAAGAAAAAATTCATGTCGGCGTAGCCTAGCTTTTTCTCAAGTCGGGTTACTCTTCCAGCTTTACGCGGGAATGAGCGCAGGGAAAAAAGCATAGAATTTCAACATTTTTATATAATTTTTCAAAAAAAAAAAACAAGAAAACAATAAAGAGAAAAATTAAAAATAAAAGCTCTTTGTAGGCCACAACCGCGCCGCGCCGACCAGTATGCGTCGCGGCAAACTCCGCCCTCACCTTTTCAGCGATTTTTTTGAAAAGAATATAAATTTTTAGAATTTGAATGAAGCCTTTTTAAAAAAAAATAATAAAAATATGGCTTCAAGGATCAGACTTTCTGTTTCTCAAATGTTTGTTTATAGAAATTTTAGGATAAAAAAATTAAACAAAAAAAAAATCTGGAAAAAAAGTGAAATTGTTTATAATTTGCAAAAAAAAATTTTAAAAACAAGATAAAACAATTTTTTAAATAATTATGAAGAAAATTCGTTTTTTACACTTTTCAGATTTTAGTTTACTTTAAATTTTTTGCATTTTTTGGTTTCAAACTCGACGTTTCTTTCGATAGCTCTTTTGAAGGATTTTTAATTGCCGTTTCATCCAAAATATGTGGCGCCAACTGAAAAAAATTTAAAAAAAAAACAAGTTTTTACAAAGTAAAACAAATCACAGTGGGTTTTTTTTTTTCTAGCTACAAAGTAATGTCGCTCCAGCGCACAACTAAATTTAAAATTTAAAATTTAACCGTTAAAACCTCATCGAAAAAAAAACGTTTTAAATGTGCACAACACTGCTGCTGCTGCTGCTGCTGCTACTCAACAAAATCGAGCTAGTAAAAAAACCCCACTGTGAAAAAGTGTGCATTTTTGCGTCACAACATGTTGCGGACTTTTCTTTCTTTCTTTTTCTCTTCTTCTTCTTCTTCTCTCTCTAAATTGTCTTCTATATTGTCGACATTCGAACCGATATCAAATTGTTCATTATTCGTTTCATCATAAAACACTTGTGGCAATTCAGAATTCTCTGGAATTCGACACTTCTTGTTTAGCTAAATGATTTTCAGTTAAATTTCAGCTAAAAACGCGTTGATTGAAGAGCATTACATCGGTTTTCGTCACCTCAAGCGGAATATGAATTGCTCCGCGCTTTTTGAATTTCGTCGATGCAAAATCATTCTTGTATTGCTTCTTTAGATTATTGATTAGATTATCGATTTATTAGCAAATCAAACCTTTTTCTGGCGTACAAACCGCCGATGCTTCTCCAAAACAGTCTTCAACTTAGTTTTTTGACCATCTGGACTACTTTCAGCACTAAATGATGACGGCGGGTCAGTGGTCTCTTTCGATCGATAATCCTCCTTAGACTTTAAACCGGATTTTTGAGCATCTTCTGCAGATTTTTTCGGTGAATTATTTCTTACTAAAAATTGTTTTTATTGCCTCAGGAAAAAGATTTTGAACTAGTTCACCGTGTAAATAAGACAAGGCTAGGATTTCTAAAATCAAAGTGATTAACAAAAATAAAACGACAATTGATAAAAACATTATCGAAACTTTGCTGATGGAGCTTCCTTGTATTCTAAAAAAAGGTATTAAAAATTGATTCGTTTGGGGGGAAACTAACATTTCCCTCGGCGTTTCCAACTTTTCACACAAAGCTGGACATTGAAGATTGGGATTCTTAAATCAACATCAAAGATTTTTAATCAATAATTAATTGTCTTACATTTTTACAAGATCGTAATCCATCATATTTTCCTATTATTGCGTGCTTCCTAGTGACAGTTTTCGGCTTTAAAGTCGTAAAAATATTCAACCTTTTCACGGGATTCGATGGTTTTTTAATCGGATCCTTCGTTTTTTTTGTTTTATTTTTCAAATGATTGTTTTCCAACTTTTTGAGCCGAATATTGATATCCCCTGGCTCTCGTAGAATAATCCTTGGCGGTGAAACCAAATTAATCGTTGGCTTCTTTCCTATAGTTTTTGTGTTGTTTCGCGATGTCAATTTTTGTTGACATGACGTTTGTTGATTATTAAAGATTAAAAATAATAAAATTGATGTTTTGAATACTGCAAAAACGCGGAACTCAATGAGCCACAATCCACTTCTTACGGCTCATTTCTATTTTTTTTTTTTTTTTTTGAATTTGATTCACCACTTGCCGAAGAAAATAAAACGAGAGTGTTTTATTTAGTTTCTATGTAGAATCATCAATTGATCCACGTTTTTTATTCTTTTTTATAGGGAAATTTGAAATTTTTTTATTTTTTGCTAGAGTTAATGTATTTTGAGGAGAGTGCCAGACGTCTTGCGCATTTTCTGTGCGGGAAAAGAAAATTTGAAATGAAAAATTTCTCACTTTAAATTTGGCTTTTTCAGATTTGTTTCCCGAAAAATGTCCGACGATGGGTTTGATGACATTGATTTTGGGAATGGGGGAAGCGCGACAAATGATTTTGATGAAGATGAGGAGGATGATGATGATGATAGAGAAAATCGAAATGCTCAAAACTCAAAAGCAGCTTTGAAGTTATATGGTAAAAGCCAAGAAAAGCAGAGGTTTTTTTTTCAGAAAAATAATAGATTTAAATAATTAAAATGCAAGTATTACAGCGAGTTAAATAGTGAGGCTTTAAGCCACATTCAATTTAAAAAAGCTCGAAACAATTTTGAGAAATTTCTCGAAGAATTGGGTGTTAAAATAGGATTCGATACGGATGCCGAATCCGACTGTGCAATTCTTCTAGGCGCCATCAATCACGACGAGTTTACAAAAAAATTGGAGAGAAAAATGTTGTCAAATTGTGGCTCGAACGTTTTGTTCGATGCCTTCTCCGCCGCCTGCGCTGAATCATCACACAATTTTGTGCTCTACGTTTCACCGATGAAATCGTCTAAAAATCGATAAAAATGAGTGCAAAAAGTTTGACATTTTTCAGAAAGTTCGGCGTCCATGACACAATTTTACGCGCGTTTTTAACCGCGAAAACCAGTCAACAGAAAGCGTTTCAATTTCTACTTCAACATTTGAATTCTCTGGCCAGAAAGTGAGGATAAAAAATTATTTTTTAAAATAAATTTGAATAAAGATAAGTTCAGAAGAAGCGAGGAAGATCTGAAATTGGCGAGCATATGTGTGGCTCACATCAGATATTTGGAAAAATTATACGAACCTGTCTTAATTTTCAATTTAATTTTCGAAAATCCAATTTATTTATGGGAGAAAAATGTGCGAAACGATTTAATCAATGCTTTACCTGAAGTAAGTTTTCCCTTCGTTTCTTCAATTTTAAATTTCCAATTATTTCCTTGAACTTTTCAGATTTTTTCCGATTTCAATTTGCAACAAGAAACCGCTCTTCAATTGAAGGAATTGATACAAAAAAGCGATGAAGTTGAAGACTTGGCATCATTCCAATGCGTAATCATTGAAACATTATTGTTACTTCGAATGGAACCCGCAGTCGGACAAGAAATTCGCGAATGTTTGACTGAAAATTGTCTGAAATTCGATTCGTCTACAATTCCTTTAATTTGTGCTTTTTCATTGGAATCATTATTATCGTCGAATTCATCAAATTTAAAAATTGATGAAGAAGAAGCTCGATGCCATAAAATGTTAAATGATTTTTCCAAAAACCTAAAAATTGAGCAAATTCAATCAGGAAGTGCAGGAAAGTAAGAAGAAAAGTGGTTTTTTTTTTCAATTTTTCAAATTTTTGCAGAGCTTTCACTCCTGATAACATTGCTTTCAACGCTTTTGAGCATTTTTTAAGATTTTTGCAATTGGATAAGAAGAATTGGAAATATATTCAATCATACATAAGTAAAAACGAAAAAGGGAGCATAAAGCAGGAAGAAAAAGTTTTGTTATTCATTAAAAAGAAATATCGTCTTATTGGTTTTCAGACTGAATGGATGAGCTCATTTGAAATGTTTCTTATTTGCTCATTAATTTCATCTGAATATTGTCCATCTGGTTTGGTGACAGCATTCAATTCTCGATTTTTAAATTTACCTTCTACGTCACCATCGGCAGTTTCGAAATTTTTAAAATTGATTGATTTGATTTTATCATTTAAGAAGGTTAATTTGCATCGTTTTTCAAAAGTTGATTAATTGAAATTGACCTTGATTTCAGTTCTCAACATTTCACTTATCCTCATTGATTCATATTGGTCGCCAATGTTTGTGGAATTCAGATCAAAGTGTAAGAAATTTAGGAATCAATGTTTACAAACAAATATTCATTGGAATGAATCAAACTAGCCGAGGGGTAAAATCAATTTAATTTTAGAAAAAAACATTTTTTTTAAATCAATGTTTCAGCAAATATTTGAGGAAATGCTTAAACATTTTCAACAAAATGAAGTTGAATGTGAAGCGGTTCTAGAAGTGTTCTGTAAAATTGTAAAAACCAATCCGGATATTCTTATGGATTACTCACAGAAAATTCAGGTTGTTAAACATTTTTTATGCAAAAAAAAAGTAGAAGAATGTACATAAATACACGTGTTGATTAGTGGGCATGAAGTTGAATTTAAAAAATCGATTTATCCGCTAAAAAAAGGGATAAAAACAACTATTTTTTCAAATATTAAAACTTACCATCCGCCACCGCCACAGCATCCTCCACCCATTGGTGGTGGTGCAATTGATGATGCACCTGGCAAGCGGCCAATATTTCGGCGAAAACCTTAAAAAATCAATTTTGAAAAAGAGAAAGGAGAACAATTTCACCGTCGTTCCCACGTCGGTAACCAGTTCCATCAGGTCCTCCACGAAGAACTTGCCGATAATCAGTTGCTGGAGCTGATTTATTGGAATCAAGACCTAAAAGAGATTGAAAGCTGAAAATAAAAAAAATAAAATGTTTAAATTCCTTTAATTTAATTTTTAGTCTTACAAAAGCCAAATAAAAGTGAGAAAGCTGAGAAACATTTCTATAATTCCTCGTTGTTTTTTTTCACAAACGTTACCACCTGAATAAAATCAATAAAAACGAATTTTCTCAAAATTTAAATTAAAAATTACTTTTATCGATGTACGCCATAATTGAAGTGTTTTTTTTTCTTGAATAAGATTATATTTAACAATTTATTAAACACACGTTG
Organism: Caenorhabditis drosophilae; assembly: GCA_963572285.1. Taxonomy (NCBI): domain Eukaryota; kingdom Metazoa; phylum Nematoda; class Chromadorea; order Rhabditida; family Rhabditidae; genus Caenorhabditis; species Caenorhabditis drosophilae. The sequence continues at coordinate 7,086,942 of OY751563.1, read as the reverse complement.
AGAACAAAAGTGTTTGCAGACATGACAAACAGACTTTGTCAACTACAGTAGTCTAGCAATAAAAAATCTTTAAAAAAATTTTGAATTATTTTTTTTCTTGTTTCAGGGATGTGTAGAATCGATTCATGTGTTGAGCACATCAAATATCAAAAAATTATTTCAAGTTTTGTTGTTAATGGGTGGAAAAAATGAGAATAATTTAGTAAAATTAATTTTTAATAATAAAAATTCAATTTTTGTTCTGATAGAATGATATCGAAGAAGTGATTGAGCGATTTTTAATGTCGATAAATAATAGGGAACGATTTCTCGGGATTTTGGCACTGATAGTGAAAATCCAATGTCAAATGACAAAGAGGTTGTTTAAAGCCGAATGAAGATTTTTAAAGAAAATTTCAGACGAACAGAAGCGCAAGAGAAGCTGATTCAAAATGCAATTGAGCGAATTGAGAATGCAAGTGAAAAATCGTCAGCACTACGCGGAGCATTTTTCGAGCACTTTACAGTTGTTATTCAGAATCATAAACGGTTAGAAGAGATACGATTTTTGGTAACGACTAGGTAAATCCTTATAAAAGAATTTTTTCAATTTTTTCTAGACCCAGTGGTCACAAAAGCTGTTGGAACAATTTAAAACCAATTTTTTTGTGGAAGAAGAAAATGAATCAAATGAAAGTGAAGCGAAAACATGCAAATTTGCTCTTAAAGTTAAAAATGAAAAAATGGTGGAAGTTGTTCCAATGTTTAATCTAATAAAAGTTTGAATTTTTGTCAAAATTGAATTTAAAAATTTTTTTTAGGAATTATTCATCTTAAAAATGAAGTGGAAGGATGAAGACAGTGATTCAATTGGATCAAGTTATAGTATTTCAGCAATATCAGAGCTTTTATTTGCATTTGAAGCAAACCTTGAAATAGAAGATGGAGAAAATATGAACAAAGAAGAATGTAGTGGCAAGTATTTCTTTCAAATTCAATGGTGTCGAACGGTTTCAATAAAAATTTTTGTAAAGAAAAAATTTGCATATAAATTTCAGATTTTAAATGCGTTTTTCGGGCAATCATCTGCGAATTTCATGGAAGCTGAAGAAATAACGACGGCGACATTGAAATTGTTTTATTTGATGAAAGATTCTGAAGTGAAATTAATATCGAATTTAATGAATCGAAAAAATTGGATAGTGCCAAACTGCAAGTTTGAAGTGAAAGATGAGGTATTGATCATTGCGACGCCATCGTCGTCAGCATCTGGAGGCAATAAAGCGAAAAAGCGAAGAAAAAGTGATGAAAATGAAGGAATGGAAATTGTTGATGTTGAAGAAGAGGAAGAGACGCTAAAAACTAATCCAAATCTGAAAGTACAATTGGCAAAGTATTTTGTGCAACTGAAATTGAGGCCGATTGTGCATTTGATGGAGGTTGAAAAATTGAAAAAGTTTAAAGCTGATTAATTAAAATTTCAGCTAACCAAACAAAAAAGAAGCTGTCAGAATTATTTGTGTGATGAACTGAAAACAGTTTTGCAAGAATTGGCAAAATCGAAAAAGAAAAAGGTTTTTTTTTTTTTTTTTGAAAAAAAAATTGAAAGTGCGCTCTGTAGAAGAATTTTTTTTAAACAATAATCGATTTTCTTGAACGAAAATGTAGTTTTAGATAATTTCACCATTTTTAATGGGAAAAGCAGCGATTGAAGCAAAAAAAGCGGAGAACATTTATCATGGCGACTCGATAGTGATCTGGAATTGTGTAAAAAAAGCAATCGAACAAATTTGGGTGATAATTGCAAGCGTTTTTGAATTTTTCTCGTCATTTGCCAATTCGGATCGAGAAATCAATGCGAAATTGCAAAAAGATATGGAAGAATTGGGCGAGAAAAGTCTAGAATTGTTGCACATTATTTTTGGAAGGTTTTTTTTTTTAAATTTTCATTTAAAATTCAAATTTGTCTTAAAACATTTCAGCCAATTATATGGAAATGATGAGAAGCTGACGAGCGATGAGAAAAACGAGAAGCAAGGAGTATTGATTAGAATAATTGAAAAGCAAATATTAAATAAAGTAAGTAAAAGTAATTTGAATAATGAAGCTTAAAACAAGCATCTAAAAGGAAGAGATATGGAAAGATGTGGACGACGCAAAATTTGAGCTCGGAAAATATTTGATAAAAATTGCCGAATTTGCGCCAAATATCTTCGTGGCCTTGTTGATTCTCAATGTTTTTGAGGATTTAAAATTAAAAGATGAGAAATTGAACAAAACGATGGGTAAATTATTGATTGGCTTACAAAAAAAGAAGAAAAACGAAAAGTTTTCAGCAAAGTTTGCGTTAGCCTATTTGAAAAGAAACTGGAATAAAAATGAGGATGAGGAAGGAGCAGTCAAAAAATCAAGATTCAATGCGGCAGTGAAGAATATTTTGAAGTCTTCAAAAAAATCGTGTTTTTTTTAAATTTAAAATCTTAAAATATTTTCAGACATTATTTTAGCCTGAGAAAAGAAAAAGATCAATTACTAGCGATTCAGTGGATTTTAACAAATAAAGTTGTGCAATTGGTAAGAAAGAAAATTAAACTTGAACAAATTGTGTTGAAAATAAGCTCTATTGAACTTTTTTTTTATTCTGAAAAAAAATTGAAAGTACGCAGCCGAATTATTTGGCACGAAAAAATGTATTTATTTTGATAAAATATAATTAAAAAAAACAAATAAGGTACCGGATGAGGAAAAGAGAAAGTCGGAAATGTTTTCGCAACGATCGGATGATGATTTATTGAAAGATGAAGATCGAAAAGAAGTATTTTCATGTATTAACAAGTAAGGCTTTGACCGATGTTCCCTGTTATTTGTCCAGTTTTTAGGTCAACATTTGGAGTTGTCTTTGATACATTATTCAACGCCATCAATTGTTGTGTTGGTAGAAAAGAGATGACAGCAGAAGCATTACAAAAAGAATTGATCACCGTTGAGCAGGTTTTGATTAGAAAAAAAAAAAGCAAAATGTTTAATAATAATTGAATGCTTTTTGCTCCCGTGCAGACAGTTGCGTACTGGGAGACAGCATCATCATGTTTTCTGATTCTTTGCCTTTTGTTGAGAATCACCAAGATTCGAACAGTTGCAGTAATGTATACGGCAATAAAAGAGGGAAAGCAATTTTTGATAAATGTTTCGAGAAAAAGGTGAGAATTATTGATTAAATTTGATTCTCAGAAAAAATATGGAAAAGTTAATGGTTTAAAGCTCATTTATTTATTTGATGAACAATGTAACAAAGAGCAATGAGTCTGGATGTTTGGAGCATCTTGGAAGAATTTTGTCGAATATACAGCAAGGAAATCGAGTGCTTTTATCGATTGGAACATATGCAAAAGTAGAGAAGAAGAAAAATAAGAAATAATTACAGACACATTTTGAAAATAATTTCAGACAAGTAAACGTTTACATTTGCTGAAAAAATTTCCGGAATTCTTAGCTGAAAATGAAAATTGCTTAAGAATTATTCATTCAGCAATGGTGAAAAATGAGTGCTTGGAAGCGTTGACAGTTGGATTATCGAAAAGTAGAAGTATTGATGTGAGTTTAAAAATTTGAAAGCCATAAAAAAACATTTTTTTTTTGTCAGGGAGAATTAATAACTGAAAGGGAAACGAGTCCAGAATCTGATGAGGATTGAAAAATACTAGAAAATTCTTAATTTCTTACCGGTTTAATATGATTTCGAAAATTTATATTATTGATTTTTTAAATAAATCAAGAAAAAAAATTAGAAATGTTCTTAAATCAAAAAGGTGAAAAAAACCTGAAGTTATTTTCAAATCCAGTTTTTTAAAAAATGTTTTGAAACAAAACCATTTGATTCGAGAAATTTTCAGTAAACGAATTAGAATTCGGATGAAGAAATGTTCAATAAGAAGCAGAAAAATGCGCTTCTCAAGTTGTACGAAAAAGAAATTTGTAGAGTTTTGGAAAGTTTATATTTTGAGCCACAAAAGGTAGGAAAACGATGTGGAAACAAAACAAAAATGAAGAAAATACAATTTTAAATTAGGCGGGAGATTTGGAAGACTTGCTGGAATTGAATCGAATCAAGATTTTAATCGATGAAATGGCGGACGCAACAGAGTTTGGCATTAAATTATTTGAAGAATTGAGCAGTTCGTGTTTGTCAAATCAGTTTTATGAGCAAATTCTAGCATTTTTAATTCGGATGGGTGAGTACCATAAAGAAAAAATATCACTTTTCATACGAATTGTTTCAGACGAATATGGCCGGCTTCATAAATTATTAGCGTGTGCAGATGAAAACTCAAGGCGAAGCGAATTTAGGTGCTTTTTTTCTTTCGAATTTATTGCTGCAAACACGCTCTATTGATAACTTTAAAAAAATCAATAAATTCAAAATGTAGTTTCATTTTTAACAAATCAAAAAGCGAAAATGTCAATTTTTCTTTTAATTCAGCTTTAAGAAGTGGGCGGTGATTGATTTTTTCTTTTGGCAAATAACGCACGAAATTTAACAAAAAATAAATTAGAAACAAAAGAGTTTTGGAAATAAAATTTGGGTGAAAAACTGTTTGCAAGAAACGCCCACTAAACTTTAAAAAAATCTATTTTTTTTGCTAATTCAAAAGTGGGTGTGGTTTGGCAAGTTTTTTTTTCTCCGCCCAATTTCGTGTGCCGCCTTTTTTAAGCAGCAAAACAATGTTTTTTTAGGATAATTCTGGATAATTTGGATGTTTTTATGAAATTCACATGCCCAAAAGAAACGTTAAATTTCCTCGAAAGACATGTTCGATATTTGGAAATTGTTTCAGTATTAAAACGAGAAATAAAATGTTGGTGAACTGAAGAAAAAAACCTTCTCATTTCCTCCTAAACCACAACAAATTCTAGCGCTGGATGATGACGAAGAAATGGCCAAAAAATTAATTCTACGAACAATTCCGTTGCTGGGAGAAATGTCGGCCTATGATGTGATGTACGCCATCTATTCGAGATCCTCACAAAACATTCAGGCAGAAGCTCAAGAAGCAATCGAAGCGATTCAACCACAATTCTCGAAATTTTATAGTAAAAATCTTGGGGGGAAAATTGTTTTACGCTGAAAATCAAATAAAAATTAAGAGCAAATCGAAGAGGAATGGAAGAATCCACGTGGAAAAATTGTGGTGTGTCCAATCAGCTCGTCACTAACCGAAATGATGTCACAGTTAGGATGCGAATCGATTCGAACCAATCCGAGATTTACGTAAGCCATTTTATCAGTTGAAGTTGTAAAAATATGAAAAAAACCTTGAATTCCCCCTGAAAAACCGCTATAAGATTAGTCAAATGCGCTCTAATGAACAATTAAAAAGAACGAATACTTCTTCGTTTTTTAATATTAATTTTCAGCCAGATTTTTCCTGTTTTTTTAAGATTTAAAGTGAGTTTTTAGAATTGTCGATCTGGCCTGGGAAAGAATGCCGCAATCGCGAGATCGAGAACGAATGATCGTTGAATCAATTAAGAATCGAATTCATCTCGGTTTGAATCATATTTGAATTCAAAAAAAAAAATCGAAATTTTAAGAGACTCCACTTCTATTGCGAGACTATCAAAAAGAGCTGTGCACATTGGCCCTCCAAGGGCATAACACAATTGTGACAGCTCCGACCGGATCCGGAAAAACGGTGATTGCCGCAAACATTTTGAAGGAGCATTTCGAGAAGGCGAGGCGGCTTGGAGCCCGAGCAAAAGTAAGATTTTTACGTTTTTTTTTTAAATTTTATTTGTGTTTCAGGCCCTGTTCATGACCCCGAATTCAGTGATTCTACAGCAACAAGCAACGAGCATTTCGAAATTTTTGAATCATATTTATTTGGTAAATTTATTAAAAGTTTAAAAAAGGTTTTTTTTTGTAAGAAAAAATTGATTCCCCAAACCACTTTGTGATAAAAAATGGCAAAGTTAATTCTAAAAAAAACAATCAAGGGATGCAACCTTGCTCCATCGAACAAGTTGAAGATTGGAAAATACTAGAAATTGTTTTTTTCCTTTTTTAGACCAAAGTAATACATGGAGCCGATAATGAGCCAACACGAGAAGCTGTTATATCGAATGATTTAATTGTTTCAACACCACAAATGATTGTGTGAGTTAAATATTGTCAAAGTTGCGATGTGTGTCAATAGAGCGTGAATGCATCAATGAAACTGAATCAAGTTTTGGATGACAGTAAAATTAAGAATAATCGCAACCTTCTGTCAATCGAATAATAATTTTAACAAAAAAAAAGCATTTTAATTATCAATAGAGTGCGTTTGTTTGCGGAACGGTATTTTTTAATTTAAAAAAGCGAAAATTAAAAAAAAAATTTTGCGTTAGAGCGTAATTTTAACTTTATTTCAGAAATTTGTGCAATGAACACATCGACAATGTTGAAGTATTTAAAGTCGAGGAATTTTTTCTCTCCGAATTCACTCTCATCATTTTTGACGAATGTCATTCAACACAGAAAAATACGCCATACGCAAATATAATGAAAAAGTATCATTATCTGAAAAATACGGGTTTAATGCCACCACATCATCAATTGCCACAGGTAAAAATACTTTGTGATGCTCTTCCGCCTTTCAATCTGAAAACAAAAATATGTTTTGAATTCAGATTATTGGATTGACAGCTTCATTGGGAGTTGGATCAGCAAAAGACGTAAAAGGAGCTTTCGATCATATTGCTGAGCTTTGTTCAAATATGGATGTAAAGGTTTTTTTTTCTCATTCATTTAGCACCGTGGATAGCAGCGAAAATCACGCGAACAGTGTGCGGGGGTTGCAAAAAATGTATAATTTGCAAAAATTCTTCCGTTTGCACGTCGTGGTCAAGACTAGAATCTGTGCGGCAGTGTTCATTTGAGTATTGCTGAGTATCTTTTGGTTTAAAAAAAGTTTTTGGGCTTTATCAATAATTTCTCAATTTCTGTGGGCGCTGAAGCGAGATGACAAAACACATTGCGATTATATTTTTTTCTTTTTCAGAAGTTGAGTGTTGTGCAGAATAACATTTCAGAATTGAGGAATTTTTCGCCAATTGTTCCAGATAGTAAGTAAAACTAAAGAGCATCAGAAATGAGGGAGAAGAAAAAATTGAAATTTGTTAGAATGTGTGCATTGTCCAAAAAATAATCAATCAACACAAGAATTTGTAAAGTGTCTAATCCGAATGATGATGAAAATCGAGCAACGTCTCCTCGAGATAATCCAAATCGAAACCCATCTGGACGTGATTGAACAAGCAGCAGGACCACAATCACCCTTCAACAACAACAACAACAGCAATTCAAGCATGTTGAATGTTTTCAAAAAACCACTAAATGATAAAGAGCAACAAGCCTATGAGAATTGGGTGACAAGCCATATGAATCTTGTCTCGACAACCATTTTCAAGCAAAATCAGTATCGGAAAAGTCACGTTTACGAGTGTTTGGAAATATTGAAGGTATTGATTTTTCATTTTCATTTTCGATTCGAAGCAAAAACAACAAACAACAGGAATGTCATCTCTCATTGGTTCACTCGAGTGATTTCAACACAACGTCTGGGCTTGAAAATTTGGAAGAATATTTTGAATCGAAAAAGCGTTTTTTAACACGAGAAATGATGTCGATTTTTGAAGGTTTTTTTTTTTGACTAAATGTCCAAAGCTGCGAGGCTTGCATTTTTTGCTTGAAGCTTTTGGGTCTTTTTTTTTTGGCGCGAAGCAATGAAGGTGTGCGGTAGAGCGAGAATAGAAAGTTCATTGTTTACAAAACAATTTTTAAAAATTAAATTGGCCTTTATTTATCGGCCAAGCGGGTTCATAAGTTTTTTTTTTGATACCCACTTAAAAAAATTACGAATTAAAACTTCCTAAAGTACGTAACCGAGACCTTTTGGCGCCAAAAAAAAGATGTTTGTTTTCATTCAAAAAAGTGAAATTCCAGAAAATTTCACGGATCTTAAAACGCTTGCGAATTCCGAAAATTCGCTTATCACATCAGTCGAAGAATATCTGATCAATCAATACGAAAATCAAAACGATTTCCGAGCCATCATTTTTGTTCGAACAAGAAAAGGCGCAAAAGTGCTCATGAAAATCCTAAATGAGCGCGACGAATTGAGCCGGCGACAAATAGTTGCCGACTACATATCGGGCATCAACAAAAGTGGAACAGAGTCGAGCGAATCGCGCAAAGATCAACAGGAAAAATTGGAAAAGTTTGTGAGATTCAAAATATTCAAACTGCGTATCACATCTTGATGATACGCAGCGAGTTAGAAAAAATCAATAAAAATAAAAATTGATTTTATTAAGCTTTGCAAATGGATCGATAAAAGTGTTGGTCGCAACGTCAGTGGCTGAAGAAGGCCTGGATGTTGCTAAGTGTAACTTAGTCATCAAATATAATTATGCAACAAATGAAATTGCTCATGTCCAAAGAAGAGGTGAGCTTTGATGGTTTTTTTTGGGAGTTCAAGAAAAATATGCTTTAAAAGGGTGCGAAGCTTGCAAACTCCGCCCAAGTGATTTTTTTGTTTTGAAAAAAAAATTTTTCACAACACGATCACAAAGTTAAACATGTAATGTGATTTGAAGGACGAGGAAGAGCACTGAATTCGGTTTGCGTATTGATTACCAATAATGAGAAGCTTAAAAAACAGGAAGACACAAATCGGAACAAAGTTTAAAGATAAATTTTTTTAATTCAAATGAAAAAAATGGAAAAAAATTACAGGAGTTTCTGATGAATCAAGCGCTGGAAATGATTCTGAAAAACTCAGTAGTATTCGAATCGTCAGTGGAGAAAAAAAACAGTGAAAACTGGAAAGCAATTTTAAAAGAAGACGAAGACAGGGAAAAAATAATCACAAATCAAATTTTAGAGGATATCGATTATCATTTGTGCTGCAAGTAAAGAAAAAATTGTTTTAAAGCAACAATTCAAACGATTTTTTTTAAAATCAATTCTTGTGTCTCCAGAAAATGCTCAATCAAATTGTGCCAAAGTAAAGATATGCGATGCTCAAAAACGCAATATTTTGCCTGTGATCCAAACATTTGGAATCTGATAAAAGTGATACCATTATCGATTGCTGATCAGGAAAGAGATCAGAAATTTCATGGAAAAGGAGTGGTTAGTGAGCAAAATTTGGAGTGCCTGCCTCTCGGCGTGTTGGCGCGCCATGAGAAAATTTCTAGTGTTTTACAACAAAAGAAAAAAGATTAGACCAGAGCGAACTTGAATCGTAAAACTTTTTCCAGCTTAAATGTCGAGGGCAAAATTGTGGAGCACAACTGGGAAGATTGATTGAAACCGCCTCAGTGAATTTGCCGTGTCTCAGCGCAGAAAGTAAGAAAAAAAACAAGGCTTATTAGTATTAATTGTTTTTTTTTTTTGAAGGCTTGGTGTTGAAATATGAGAAAAATAGGAAAGAAATAACGCGATCAGTGAAAAAATGGAAAGAAGTGGGATGGAAGAAAAACAGGGAATTTTTTTATAAACAAAATCGATAAAATTTTCAGATACTTACAAAATATTTTACGCCAATAAATCTTCGAGCTTTTGATATAAAAACAATGCAAGATTCATATGGTAAAGTGACAAGTTTCAATATTTCAGAACCAAATCAAGAAACTTCAACGGTTTTTCGCTAATAATTTGAGGGTCATAATTTGAACAAAAATTTGTTTCTGTTAGTTTAAAGCTTGTTTGATAATTGATAAAATGAATAAAATTCATCATTAAAATGAATCAGAAATCAATATTTTACGTATTAAAAATCTGTCTTTTTATCAAAAAAAAAAAACAAATAAGCTGAAATTTCGTCATGAAAAAGCAAACAGAAATTTTTGGTGATAAAAATATTTGATAAAAAGAGGGGCGAAAAGTTGATTTGTCATTATCTGTCAATATTGAAATTTAAAAATTATTTGAAAAAAAAAATGGTTCACATAATTGAAAATCCAATTATTCCACTGTCAACTCCAATTCATGAAGGAATGAAAATTGATTCGACGATCGAAATTACAGGAAACGCCTTTTTGGGGCAACAAGGGTGAGATTATCGATTTTTTGAATCAATTTTAATATTTGAAGCTTTGAATCTTGTGCAAATTTCCAACAATTTTCAGTGGATTCACAATCGAATTGATTGCCGATAAAGAAGTCGCCCTAAACGTTTCGGTAAGGCAGGCGCAGTTTGGCGGCGGCGGCGGCGGCCGACTAATTTCACTGAATCATTTCGGTCATCGAAAATGGCACAGAGAGACCCATTGTCCGAATCCGATTTTGATTGGCCAACAATTTCAACTCAAAATCATCAACGAAAGACGAAAATATTTGATTCATGTCAATGGAATTTGTATTGGGCATTATCATCATCATTTGCGCCCAAAAAAGATTCGATTATTCACGATTCGCGGCGACGTTCGTGTTTCAAAAGTTCATTTTGAGAATTTCGAGCATATGAATGGTGGAGGTAAGAATACGAATTTAAAGGCGCATTTTTCATCTTTACTAAATTAGGTCTCAACACGTTTGATGCGAAACGTTTTCATTTTCTTGTTCGCTTTTTCAATCAAATTTCGCGTTTTCAGGCGAACAAATTACTGTTGTCGCTCCGCTACCATCAACTCTTCCTGCAATTGCACCAGTGGCTCAGAATGTTGTTAGCGTATCGCCGAATCCTCCGCTTTATCAAGAAGTCTATCCAAATATTACACCAGTGGTTTATTCTCAACCGCAAGTTGTTTTAATCGATGGATACGGCGGTCATCATTGTCATTCTCATAATCATCATTGTTGATTGTAAAAAATAGCTGATTTTTTCAGCAAACAATATCGATTTATTAGAATTCAGAGTTTATCATGATGAAAATTAAATCAGGAAAATCTAGTAACAACGAGTTAAAAAAAACTGAACGAGCCTTTAAAAACAAGGCAAAACTAATATTGAAACCTCGTATTTGAGAAAAACAATATTGAAACAATTCGAGAAAAACAGTGGATGAATGGGTTGGGGAAAATAATTTCAAATTCTAACTTTTTAAACAAAAAATTCAAAAAAAAAAAAAAAACACTTCTCATTTCTTATTTTTAATCATTTGAACAAGATATTTGAACCTTTTTATGCACGCTTTTTTCGATTTTGTTCCTATTTCTGTTGATATTTTTGTCCATCTGTCCGGATCGCTAGCCGGATATTTTTTCAATGCTTCTTCTAGACTTTTTTGCTCTAACGCTGACCAAACATCATCATCGGGAAGAACTGTTCCGAGTGTGTTTTGCGTTGTCGCCGGCAGTTTCACATTCATATTTTGTACCGCTTTGCACTGTAAAAAAATAAATGTCACTAATTTCTCATAAATCCTTTTCTTTTTTTACTTGTTTAACAACTTGTTTCTCATTTTTCTTCGGTAAAGATTGATCTTTTCGATGTTCATTGATATAATCAGCAATTTGATTCCAACGATCAACAGTTCCTGGTGGAAATGTGTTCGATGCCTGAAACATTTTTCAACTTTTCAATTTAAAAATTTTCAATTGAATTTCATTCAATTAAATCAAATAAAAACTTTAACAAGAAGCTGAATTTCGTCACTTGTCCACGTTTCCTTTTCTTGTTTTTCATTTTCCTTATTCTTTTCCTCATTTTGATTTCCTTTCGGGGCAACAACCTTCGCCTCTTTTTTCTCAATTTCAGCTTCTTCTATTGCTTTTCTTATGTCGTCTTCAACCGTCAAACCTTCAATTTTTTCGCACAACTCTTTCAGTTTATCAGTTGAAAAACCAATGCAAATCTGAAAGTGGGAAAATATGCTTTTTCTTCTTTGTCTTCGTATCATTTCTTTTTAATTACCCTCTCGATTCTTTCCATTTCTACCAATTTCAATCTAGCATTATCTGTCCAATGTCCTGCTTCTTCAGCAAGTCTCTTTAATCGTTTTCGTTGAACCGCTGCTGCTTTCTTGGCAATATCTCGTTCTTTCTTTCCTCTTTCCTTAAATTACCTTTTTTTTTTCTTGGCATCAAAATAATATTTTCCTAACCCGTTCTTCTTTCAAAGTTCTTTCAATCTCTTCGCGCTTTTTCTGCTCAGCTTCTTCTGTCAATCGTTTTTCTTCTTCAATTGCTTCTTGTTTTTCTCTCAACGCTTTTTTCTTGTCTGCTTTTACTTTATCTTTTTTCTGTAAATCAAAAAATCCTTCAGAACATTTTTAAAATATCAAACAAAACTAACCGCCTGCTCTTCTTTTTTGAATCGGACAATTCTTGGATCCTTTGCATAAGCCATTTCAACCAGTTTTCTGATTCTCTTCGCTTCTTCTTTTCGTCGTCTTTCTCTTTCGGCTTTATTTTGTTTTTCCATTTCTCGTCGTTCATAACGATCTTCTCCACGTTCTTTATCTTCCTCATCCAAATATGAGAACTCTCTCCATGATGAGAAATTGAACCAGAAGTTGTAGAACTCTTCAACTTCTTCACGAGTAGCATCATTTTTACCTAGCGATGGAACTGGTTGAATATTTGACCATCTAAAGTATGTTTTTTTTGTTAGAAACTTTAAGAATTTTAATGACCTTGAGTTTAATTCAAAAACGGGATGAAGTTCAGTGAAAAAGTTTTCAGAATTTATCGATTTTTCCGATGGAATACTTTCATTGAATTTATGATCAACAGAATCGAACGCTTGTCGTTTCCCTTCATTAACACCTAATTGTTCATAAGCTTTCGTGATACAAGTAAAATATTCTTCTTTTTCCATTGGAATTCCACGATGCTTCTTTTTATCGGGATGATGTTTCAATACTTTTTGTCGATCTAAAAATAAATATGAATTGAGTTTTCAAAATTAAATTGAAATTTTACAGCAATATCGGATTTCATCAGAGGTTGCCTTCCATCGCAACTTTGACAATCCCAAAACTTTATAGTGATCTTGATTTTTGGTGTCATTCGGATCTAACTTCATCAAATATCTTTCATACTTCTCATTGTCTGCATCAAACAATTCTTTTCTAAGTTTACTTGGCACCGGTTCTGAGCTAATTGAATTCTGATTATCGGAATTTTCATTTTTTTCGAATAAAGATGCATTTTTAAAAACTGGAAGGGTGCATTGTTTAAGTGTGAGTTTGTCACGAATTAAACGTGTCTTAAAATTTACAAATTAAATTATGTTGGAAATATTTAAGAAAACAAACCTCGTAACAAATTCCAGCTTGCTCAATAACTTTATCAGATGAAGTAAATCCATAAACTGCTATTTCTCTACAGCTCATTTTCTGCAATTAACTTTATTTGAATTTAAAAATAAACAAAAAAATTAAAAAGTTTTTATAAAAAACTGACGAATAATTTGGGGAAATATGTATTCTTTGAAATTCACGAAAATAGAAAAGTTTTTCGACTTTAAAAATTAATTTAAATATGAATTTTAGTTTTAATTTATTTTTTTTTATAATAAAAAAAAAGTTTTCTCCACAAAAATCAAAATCTTTACCTATTTAAACTAATTAAAACTTTCGAAATGAAAGAAAGAAAAACCAAAATGTGAAAAATATTGAAAGAAAAGCGTGCCAAGCTTGCATGGCGCAACTTTCGCACACTATTTGCGATGCTTTTTTGTGGCAAACGCGCTCTATTTAAATACGTGTCCATGGCTTAGCTCCATAACAACAAGAAAAAGAATAATTTTATAGTTGTTGGCGTTTTAATTAGCAACGTTTTTCAAAATATTCTCAAATAGTTTTGTGTAAAAACAATTTTTAAAATTTTTTCTTATTTAATTTTAATAAAATTTAATTGCTGCGAATAAAATTTTTTTTTCTTTTTTTTTCCGTTTTAACGTTTTAAAAATCGCATTTTTCCAATAAATAGAAATTCGATTTTTAGCTGTGATCAATGTCTTCTGTAAGTTTGTCAAACATTGCCGACGATACCGGAACCACAGAGTTTCCTGGTCCGAACGATATTCCGCCACCAGCCGAAGATCAACTCACCGAAGAGGATTTGTTTCGCATGAGAAGTTTAACAATCAACTCGAAAAAAGGATGTTGGTTTTACCTGATTTTTTTTCGCCTTCAAATTTCTATTCAATTTCACTCAATTTTCAGTGATTGGCGAAACAAGTGAAACCGCCGAGCAATCAATAATCTCATTAGCCGATTCGACATCGAACTTCGACGAACACGTTGGCGAAGATCAAATCGAAATCGACTATGAGATGGAAAATGGAACGGGAAAGGGGAAAGATGGAGAAACCGAAAAGTCACCGGCGATCAATGGATGGTTGTTTGGAAGGAAGAGAAATGAAGACTTCTTTCCAAATGGAAACACAGGTATTTTGCTCAGCGAAGCGAATTTTCAATGCTCTCCTTTTTTTCAGTCTCCGTGTTGAAATGGCCATCACATTTGACAATTCCACCGTGTCCAACAACAATCGACGAAGATGATTGGGTTCGTTCATTCAGAGAAGCGACAGTTTATCTTGTCGGAACGGCTCATTTCAGGTAATTTCACGAATTCAAAAAAAAAAATGATTTGCGCCTGAATTTCAAAAACATTTTTTGCAGCAAAGAATCCCAAGAAGATGTAATAAAAACAATTCAAAATGTTCAACCAGATTATGTGATGCTTGAACTTTGTCCAGCACGAATTTCAATAATCTCAATGGATGAAAACACGTTGCTCAATGAGGCGAAAAATATGAACTCACAAAAAGTGGTCCAAACTTTGAAACAGGTAGATTTCGTGTTTTCAGCAGATTTTCAAAACATTTCGTGTTCAGAATGGTGCGATTCAAGGGATTCTTCACGTTCTCCTCTTGTCAATGTCGGCAAATGTGACGCGTCAACTTCAGATGGCTCCAGGCGGCGAATTTCGTGCTGCTCATCGCGCGGCGATGTCGACAGAGGTTTGATTTAAAATTGCTTTGATTTTGGATTTTTGTTTGTGTCGAATGACAAAAAAAAATGTGTAGATGTGCCGAGTTGTATTGGGTGATCGACCAATTCAAGTCACTCTTCAACGAGCTTTAGCTTCGTTGACCGTTTGGCAAAAGCTGAAATTCTTCTCACATGTCATATTTTCGCATCGTGAGACAATTACAGCTGAAGAAGTAAGAGTAGAGGTCAGTGTTCGATGTCGTGTCTAATCTGAAACAATTTCAGGTTGAACGATGCAAACAACGCGATTTGTTGGATCAATTATTGACCGAAATGGCCGACGGTTTTCCGCAATTAAGTCAAATATTTGTCGAAGAAAGAGATGCGTATATGACGCACGCATTGCACGCATTGATCTTAAGATGCTCAATCGAAAAGCGTTTGGCATGGCAAAATGGAACCACCGGGTTACCATATCAGCCATTTTCGGTAAATAAATTGAGAGGCTCGATCAACTGTTTGAAAAATCAGCGCAGCACGCTTTAATCTTTTTTCTAAAACGTTTTTCCTTTAAAAAAAAGTCTTGCAAGCTGCGCACAGAATTTTTGTAACACGCAGAAAAAACATCCATATTTTCAATGACAAATAAAAATGTTTTTGCAGGTCGTTGCAGTAGTTGGAATAGGTCATACTCCAGGAATAACGGCAAAATGGAATGCGCCAGTTGATTTTGTTCCATTAATGGTTGTTCCACCACCAACATTGACTTCAAAAATCATCAAAATCGGTTTCCGAACACTGTGGTGGGGATCAATTGGATATTTCATCTATAGAGGGTCGATGAGAATTGCACGAAGATTCACTTAAATAATAATTAAACAAAAAAAAAAAAGAAGTGAGAATTTAAAAAAATATATATTCGCGCTTCTTTTTATCAAGAGTGCCAAAAATTTGCAATCAATAAAAAGTGTCACCATGACAACACGAATGCATTGTTGTATGGAAAATGTGATAAAATTTGCAGATATCAGCTTCTATTCAGAATTAATTTGTCTTCCAGCACATAGCAACCCAAATTTAAATGTTTTTGTTTTCCCTGTTTAATTAAAAATCTAAAAATAATTCATAATGTATAAATAATCGAGAATTTCCCAAATTTCTTTTTGTTTTCTCACTTTCTCTCTCTCTCTCTCTCTTTCTCTGTCTCTCTTTTTTATACAACTATTGATTTTTCTAATTTCTATTTACGGAATTATTATAAGGAAAAGTGGTCTTGGTGACATTTTGTTCGGACCAATCAACATTTATGAAATTATTTATTTATTTTTTTTTGCATTCGTTTCTTGTTGTTTTGTTGCTCTTCCAACGAATTGGAATCCGATTGTCCTTCATTAATGAATGATTCTTCGAAGAAACTTGTCTGAAATATTGAAAGCGGTTGAATTGAGCCTTGTTTGAATGCCTAAATTGTGGTTGGGGAAGGGTGTAGAGAAAGAAGATTGCAGAATGGATGAGAGAAAAGTTGTGGTTCAGATGACGCCGCAGCCGGTGAAAGAGCTATGGTTTATTGATTGTAACGCGATGTTTCAGGTAGAAAATGGGCGGAGGTGTTATTCGATTGATTGGTTTTTTTGGTTTTCAGAATTATGCAAATTTGAGATCATTTGCGAAACAAGATGGAAATGAGACGGTGATTGGAGGTCTGGTTTTTGGAAGAAAAGAAAGAAAACAGGTTTGAGATTGGGGGATTTTCATTGAAGCTTCTGAGAGACCTACGAAATGCAGTCAACCTTAAACTATTGACGGAGTATCAAATTAATATACTTATGTATTTGAATTTTGCTACGATAGCTACAGTAATCTTGAGGTTATTGAGATTTGCAGTGAATCCATTTTTGAAAATTCAAACTAGAAATTTAACGATAGAGCATGTTTGCTTCATAACATCAAAACAAATTTTGAATCAAGAGTTATTTTGTATGCAATCTTGCTCCAGCGCACCTAGAATTTGGCGAGAATTCAAAACTATTCTTTCAAACCACAACGCGTTTTAAGCTGAAGTCGCTCAAAGAAAAACAATATTTTTCAGGTTGTTCATGTATTTTTCCTCTATGCTGAAGATCTTAATGAATCAAATCTTCAATTTTTAACGAGCTCATTGTCATCAGGTAAAAAAACCATTTTTAATTGAACAAAAAAGTGTTTTTTTTTCAATTCGCAGACATTGAATTGGTTGGAAATGTTCAAATCGACGGACAATCGCCAATAATTGGCGATGGTTTCACAATTCAATGCTCAATATCGATGCTCGAAACACGAAATGTGATGGAATTTCTGGATTTAAACACAATGTTCAACAATGAGCACGTCCTGATGGAAGGCCTATCGCTGGTGACAAAACTTGGCTACGAATGGACAATGAGATCCGGACGTGAATCGGACGATGTTAAATCAGCGTGTGATCGTTTGTGCGCTGCCTCGTTTCGGTTTGCCTATATAAATGAGGAGAAACGAATTGTGATAAGAGATCACAAAGAAAAAGAGAAAATTGATAAATTTCTTGATGAATTTTCAAAAGGAGCAGTACCGTATAAGGTGAAATAGTTCCCAAATTTGTTTAATTTTTCAAAAAAAAAAAATGATTTAAGGACAAAATCGAGCTTCTGGGGCTTCAATCACTGACAAGAGACACCAGCAACGATAACGAAGATCAAAAATTAGTTCCGACTGTTAAAGTGACAAGAGGTTGAGTTAAATTGCGGCGTGTTAGTTTAGAAAAATGGGCGACAGCGTGAATTTTGTGAAAAAACCAAAAATTTTCGTTGCAAAAAAAGGTCTTTAAAAAATTGTCAATAGAGCGCGTTTACAAGCTGTCCATAGTTTTGAATTTCAAATTTAGGAAAACATTTTCGTTAAAAAAAGTGCGTTTTAGACGGAAAACATTTCACGCGACTCGTGATGATCACTGAAGTTGTAGCACCAGCATTTTATGGTGATGATTCAATAAAAGTTTACAAACGAGTTCGAGAAGCGTTCAACAGAAGAGTTCAGAATAATATGATGGTGATCGTGAATGGAATACGAAAAGGAGTTGAGTTTTGAAGGCAAAAAAAAAGAAGATTTTTTTTTAAATCGGGAAATTATTGATTTTAATAAGAAGCTCATGATGATTACAGCGCGGAGTTTTGCCAACAACATCGGCGACATTTTTGCCGCCCGGCTGGTCGTCACTGCTTCATCTTCAATTGCCAACAAAATGGACGGAAAACGAGCAGAAAACCTATCGACTTCGCCTACACAAATTGTTCAATTTGCAGTCGGCGAAACCGTTTCTAAGAATGTCGCAAGCGCTGGCGATTCACTCGGAAAGCGTTTCGTTGACAAATCCCAAATTGCTGAGATCACCACACTTGAGCATTCTGAATTGTGAGTTTTGTATTTTGTTTTTTTTGCTTTTAAATTAGGCGCAATTGAGCTTCTTCCTTTTTTTTTGTTTCAAAAAAACATTTTTTAATTATTTTGATAGAGAAAATTATTTACAAGTTGGAAAAATAGAAAAATCAAATATTTTGTTTCAAAAAACGAATAAAAAGGAATATTTTTATAAAAAATTGATATAAACAAATATTTTATATTTGGAGAAATCAATAAAAAGTTTGATTAACACAAAATTCATTTAAATAAAAAAATAATGCTTAATTTGGTAAAATCGATATTTTTGTAGAAATTTTTAATTTTAAAAATCAATAAAAAATTAAATCATTTTTGAAAAATCGATAATTCTATTTGAAAAATGTTTGTTTGTTTCAGATAAACAAGTTGGTACGGTTTCAATGGTTAAAGGACCATACAATTATCATCACTACATGCAAGATGGAATCGATGATTCAGGTAAAAATTGAGATAAAACCTTGAAAAAAAAAAACAAAAAAATTGATGAAAGGGTGGGGATGCGCGTATCGAAGTTTCCAAACAATTTGGAGCTGGTTTATTCTGAACGGATATACGGACAAACCGGTTCCGTCGCATCGACAAATTCAGCAGGTTTCAATTTTGTGTCGTTTTTATTTGGAATTGTTTACAAAGATAAATATTTGTCCAGTGTCTTGTCGATATTGGAGATAAGGAATCGAAATTTGTTGGATCGAGGCAATGGATCGGAAGCACCGAGATCAGTTTCGTGCTAAATCAATTATTGAGTAAACATTTTTTAGATTAGGGCAGAAAAAGAAGGATAGGAGATGGTTTTTCAGACTTGGAATGTCGCTTCATCGCCACAAATTCCGGAGCAGAAGTTGTGGAAAGAGCCCGCGAACTGTGTCGTCACTTCGAAACGACTGGAACACCAGTGATGATAGGAGGAAACATGTTGGCGCACACAATCATCGGCATCGATTTCAATGAAACGGACGGAGAATGCAAATTTTTGATATTGGATCCACATTACACAGGATCAGAAGACATCAAGACAATAATCTCAAAAGGATGGTGCAACTGGAAGGCGCCAAACTTCTGGAGCAAAGATCATTTCTATAACATGGTTTTGCCACAATTGCCAGAGAATGTGATTTGAATAAAATCCAATCAAAATTTTATTGATTTTTAAAATTTTAAGCTGTGATTAATCGAATTATTTCGTTCCTTGACATAATAAAGAACCAGGCGGAAAAAAGTTGCATTTTTGAAAGATTTTTAGAGAAAAATGATATTTTGCATAGATTATAAAATGTATTAATTTATATTTTATATATCAGATTTATATATATATATATATATATATATACTTGTATGTATAATGAAAGGGAGGGGTAATAACGGTTAGAGAAAAGGGGAAGGGAGGTGGGGGGTGGGAGAGAAGGTGGTGATTGTTTTGTAAAATAAATGGGAGACGGGAAGAGAGAAATAGAGAAAGAGGAGAACAAATCGATCGGAAAACATTCTGTTACTACCCGCCGCCGATATAAATCAATAATCTAATAGAGGCGGAGAGAAATCGAAGAGAAAGAGAGAGAGAGAAAGGAAACCAAGCTGGGTAGAGATGAGAAAAGAAGTGACTCTTCAGGAGACAAGAAGGGAGGGAGGCAATCACTGAATGATTGGTGGTGGCAATGGTGAGGTAGAAAGAGGGAGGGAAGGGGTGGCCAATAAGAATTTTGGTAGTATTTTAGTCGACAAACTTTCTTTGTCTCCACCCGTTTGCTTTTGTAATTTTAAACTTTTTTTTCTTTTTTTTTTTTTTGGTTTTTTGTCCGCTTCTTTTCGTCTCTTCACTATTTCTCTTGTGTCTCCCCTGGTTGCATATGAAAAGCTAAACGCTTGCTGTGGTCAAAGATGTAAATACACTCACTAAAAACGCTCAAAACGTATATATATATAAATTTATAAGATTTATAAATATATATATATATATATATTTCGAGCTTTTAATCCATTAAATTTATATTTTTTTTTCTATAAAATTTGCAGTTTTTTATTGATTTTTTTTAAATAAAAAAAAGCGCTAAAAAATATGTTTTTTAATTATTTTAAAATAGAAAAATTAAAAAAAAATAATGAATCATTTCAATTTTAATAAAAAAACACTTTCAAGACGTTACAAACAGCACAGCAGGTTGTTACGAAACCGAAAAAATATAAAAGAGGTGTGCGCCTTTAATGTTACGGTTTTTAAGATTTCTTTAACAATGATTTTTTCTCTTTTAGTTTAAAGCTTTTGCATCTTAACAATTACTCGAAAAAATATTTAACTAGCGTTTTGTAAACACGCTCCATGGAGCATTGAAACCTTTTTTTTTGTGAAATCCCCTGAAGTATGCATTTGATACTCAGTGGACAATTTGTCACATTTTTAAGGTGCGGCAGCCGAAATTTTTAATATGCGCAAAAAAGACAAAATTTTAGTGCAGACATTTAACGGTTTTCAATTTTAAATAAAACGCTTTTTTTCTGTTGTCTGCGTCTAAGTTCTCTCTCCCTCTCTGTCTCCATTTTCATCAAAAACTGAGCGTAATATGATACAATAATTGTGAATATTTCAATTCTCTCTCTCTGTCTGTCTGTCTGTCTGTCTCTCTCTCTTTCTCTCCGCTTCTGCAATTTTGTTGACATCAGAATTGAATTCAAAAATTGTCCGAATTTCGTGTTCATTCGGTCGTCTCTCGTTTTGATGTGCTCTCTCTCTCTCTCTCTCTGTCTCTGTCTGTCTCTGTCTCTCTCTCTCTCTCTCTCTCTCTCTCTCTCTCTCTCTCTGTTTCATATCGACACCTTATGAATATATAATTAGAATGAAAATGGCCGACAATTTTTTTTCGGGTTTCTCTCAAATTTTTTTCTTCCCTGACTCTCTCAAAAAAAAAAAAGTAAAAGAAAAAAACAATTTCAGATAAAACAAAGAAAAATTCGGTAAGAAAGACAGTGAAGAAGCCGAGAAAATGGAAGAAGAGCTGGAAAAGCTTCGCGCCGAATCGGCGCGGCTTTCACAGCTGCTCGACGAGGCGACGTCCGATAAAATCAAGGCCGCCGAAGCCGGAATGATGCTGCTCGAGAAGGAAGCTGAGCTGACGAAGCAGCTGAAATTGTTGCAGACTGAGCTCGAGACGACGAAGGTCGAAGCGGATAAGGCGAATCGAATGCTCGCCGAGTTTCGTTCGCATCATCAAAAGTCGACGAGAAGCGAGCTCGAGAACGAGGAGTCGTTGCTTGAGGCGAGCTCGGCACGCGAACGCGAGTTGTTGCAGCGAATCACAAGTCTCGAAACCGAGTTGCGAGTGAAAGAGCAAGAGCTAAGCGAGAAGCGAGCCGAACTTCAGATGATTCACACCGAGCACACGAGAGCCGCCGATTCGGGAGCGGCGCTGGAAGATGAACGCCGAAAACTGAAAAGCGAACTCAAGGAGACAAAGGAAAGAGAGCAGCGACTGATATCTGAATACAGCGAGCTGGAGGAGGAGAACATAAATCTTCAGAAAACGGTAACCTCAGCTTCATCCTCATCGCGAAAAATTCGCCTTTTTTACAGGTGGCAAACTTGCGCGGCGCTCAAGTCGAATTCGAATCGCTGAAAATCGACTGTGGCCGCTTCGAAGAGGAGATTTTCATGCTCAACGCCGCTGTCGAAGAGAGCACAGCGCTTCGAATGATTGCCGAGAAGCAGGTCGAAGAAGCTCTGCTGACGGCTCAGCAAGAGCGCGAGCATCGGCTGGCAATGAAGAAGGAGTTGGAGCAGGCGAAGAACGCCGAGCATATTAACAGCCTCAACGATATGCTCATGGGGTTGGAACGATTGGGAGATGTAAAATTTTCATTCATTTTTCTTTTTTTCGTGGCGAGACCTGATACAGAATAATTAAAGGCGCATCAGTTGTTGAGCCAATGGTCTCACAACGATTCGTTGAAAAAAATTAGTTTTAAAAATTAAAAAACTGGGTAAAACGGTGTTCTGAAAACTTAAAGGCGCAAATGATGGTCTCGACACGATTGTGGAACTAAAAAATTATTGATTATTTGAAATTTGAAGCTGGTAGAAAATTCAAAGGAGCCTGCGGGTCTCACCACGATCGTAGAACCAAAAAATGTTCTTAAAATTATCGACTGTTATTGATTTTTACAGAACGGCGAAATTCCGCCCCCACAACCTGGCGCCAACGACCTATTCAGCGAACTACAAGGAAGCAGCGATGTGAAAGTTCGAGAGCTCGAAGCGGCCAAAGAGGGGCTCGAAGAAGAGTTGAAGTCGCGCGAGAAAGTGCTCATCGAATTCGTCAAAGGCCTCATGAGCACGTTGAGCATTCACCATCCGAACGAGCAGCAGCTCGACTTTCTTCACGCTCGCCAACAAAAAGATGTGGTGCTCGAAAAAGTGCAACAAATGACGAACGAGGCGGGACGAAACGAACGCGAAGGCGACGAGAGACGCTCCGGCGTCGTCAAAGCCGATCTGCGAACGTTGCTGCTGATGTCGGGCGAGAAGAGCGCACAACTCGCCGCCGCACAGGATGCGATGATTCAAATCTCCGATCAGCTCTATCAGTTCTATCATCAGATGGCTCAGAATCAAGGGATTCCCACGGAGAAAAGTGTCATTGATGTAAGATTTTTCATTTCCAGACATTTCAGAATGAAAAAAAAACTTTTTTTTTTTTAAATTTCGCAGATTGTCAAAAAGCTTCGTCAATTGGCGCGAGAGAACGCCGAAGACATTCCGCGCGTCTCGCTGGCCGATGAAGGAATGGAAAGCGGCACAGAGACGGATGCGAACGCGTCGCGTCCCATTCCGCTCAACTCGGATCGTCTCGTCATCGGACCGTCGTTCATCAAGGATGTCGAGTCGAAGTTGGCGAGCATCAAAGTCGCCGACGTGCTCAGCGAAACCGACTTGAGGCAGCGCATTTTGACGGAAGGCAACGCGATATCGCAGACGACGGATAGTCTCAAGAAGATCTTCTCGATTGTCAAGCGAACGTCCGAGCAGGCGTTCAATCAGGCGGTGTCGGCGAGCGGCGCCGAAAACGACGAGATTCTGATGCAAAACATGAAGCTGCGAAGTTTGTTGAGCACCAAGCGCGATCAAATCTCAACGCTTCGCACTGTGCTCAAATCGAACAAGCTCACTGCCGAGTCGGCGTTGACGTCGCTTCGCGAGAAGTACGAGTCGGAAAAGAAGGGACAAAGCGACATCAACGAGCGAATGCGAAAAGAGCTGAAGCAGCTGAAGGAGGACGCGGCGACGTTCGCCAGTCATCGCGCAATGTTTACGGCGCGTTGCGAAGAGCTGCGTGCGCAAGTCGACGAGCTCACCAACGATTTGAGAGCCAACGAGGAGGAGAAGAAGACGTTGAATCAATTGTTGAGGTTGGCGATTCATCAGAAGCTCGAAGTGACGCAACGATTGGAAGATGTTGAAGTGGATCGCGATCGACACGCGTTCAAACGAGCAAGCGGAAAAGCTCCAACAAGAGAGGTTCAGTTTTTTTTCACGTCGCGTCTGCAAACACCAACGCTTAAAAGTGAACACAATGCATTTTAAATGACGAAAAATTAAAAAAAAAAATTTAAAAAACAAATGTTTCGGTGTCTGCAAACACCAGCGCTTAATAGTGAACACAGTGCACTTGAAATGACGACACTTTTTTTCAAATTTTTTAAAAACAAATGTTTCGGTGTCTGCAAACACCAGCGCTTAAAAGTGAACATAATGCATTTTAAATGACGACACTCTTTTCAAATTTTTTAAAAACAAATGTTTCGGTGTCTGCAAACACCAGCGCTTAAAAATGAACACAATGCACTTGAAATGACGACACTTTTTTTCAAATTTTTTAAAAACAAATGTTTCGGTGTCTGCAAACACCAGCGCTTAAAAGTAAACACAATGCACTTGAAATGACGACACTTTTTTTGCGCAAAAGCGAATTTTGTTGATTTTTCAGACATATCAACCACCAAAAGCAGTTCCATATCCTGAGGACACAAACCAACAACTATCGCAGGGGGGCGCACGTGGAGGGCAGCGAAGAGGGGACAACTGGAGCGGCGGCAACAACTAGAAAATCGCAACCTAAAAAAAACAGCAAAAAAACAAAATTCTGGCGATGACGACGATGACGTTGCACATCATCAGCCAACGATTGACAAAAATCGAAACTACAAAGACGACGGCGACACCATCAACGCATCGTCATCATCATCATCATCATCATCGCCACCGCTGCCCGACGACGACGACGACGACATCAACACGACGACGACGACGTCGCATTGCCCCTCTATAAATGAGTTGATGATCGATAACGAAATCGCCAGAATGAGATTGTTGATCAATGATGCGAAGGAGCCGTCGACGATTTCGTGTTTCGAACACTCTCAAATTGTTATTGTTCTCCTTTCAATTCCGCCAATTTTGTTGTATTTAGCGATTTTTTATTATTTGTCGTCTTGAAAAATTGTTTTTTTTTTCTTTTTTTTCCAGATTTTATTTTATTTTATTTTTTTTTTTTTTTGTGTGTTTGTGTGCAATTTTTCTCTGCTCCACACTAATTTCCTCAATGTTTTTTTTTGTTTCTAATTATAAGAGAAAGAGAGAGAGAGAGAGAGAAAGAGAGAGACGAAGAAGAAAAAAAGAAAAAACGAGAACTTTTCTCTACTTCTCTCACGTCTTTTACCATGTCTCTGTCTCTGTCTTTGTCTCTATCTCTGTGTCTCTTCTGCGAATTGTGTTTACTCTACGTGTAAAAATTGTCTTGTTTTGAGATTTCTTCGTTTTTTTTTTTTTTTTGAGATTATTTTTTTTCTTTCTAAGCTTACATGTGCCTTTTTTAAAATTATAATAGAAGAATTTAAATAATAAATTAATAGATAGAATAGGGCATGCAAAAATGGGTGGAGCGAAAAATTCAAAAAACTACCGTAATTTTTCAGCAAAAAAAATGTGGAAACTGGATGATTTTCAAATGTTTTTTTTTTAACAAAAAAAATGTTTTTCCCACAATTTCACAACAATAAATTAAAAATAGGGGCGGCTGTGCAAACACCTCACGCAAAAATGCACAGACAATCGTTACCTCGATAAATTTGAAAAAAAAACACGTTTTAATCCGTATTTTTCTCTTTTTAACATTGATTGTGTGGCTAAAAATAAATATTGAATTGAAAATATTGTTTTGCACTAGAGCGCACTTGTTCTTTCTCGGTATTTTATGAAAAACAAGAACCGAAGAGTATGAAGGATGTGTGTGTGTGTGTCTGTGCATTAGAGCGTGGTTGAGTTAGTGCTTGCTTGAAAAACGTTTTCCATGGAAGAAAAGTTGAAGCTCTTTTTTTTTTCTTTTCTCCCTCCTCCTTTATCTTCTACTCTTTTTGACGACTTGGAACCTCATTCTCCTCGGCCTCTTCCTCCAGCTCTTCTCCTCATTTTCCCATTGGTTTTGTGGTTCTCGTCGTCACTCCTCTCTCCTCCTCCTCCTCCTCTTCTGAAGCTTCATCGATTCTCGTTCATTCCACACAGAAAACACACTCTCCACTACATCACGCACTATTTTTTTTTCTTGCTAAATGTTGCCTCCCCCGGCGTTTTTCTATCGTCCCCGCCTTCGTCCTAGGAGAATTGAAAGAAGCAGAAAATTTTCCCCGTCGAGTTTATTTTTTTATACTTTTGTCAGAATTTTTTTTTTCAAAACCTGGAATCTTTTTCTCTCTCCTCTCTCTCTCTCTCTCTCTACGATTCCCGATTTTTCTTTGAATCTCTCAAAACATTTCTCTCTCTCTCTCTATTTCTGGATTATTATTATTATCTCTAAACCTCTTAAAGTATTATTGTTTCTTTTTCAAAAAAAAGCACAATTTTCATTTAAAAAAATTCTCTAAACCTCTATAATTTTATTATCTCTCTCTCTCTCTCTCTCTCTCTATCTCCCTCTCTCTTTCAACGCTTTGTCTCTCTTTCTCTAAGAAATATGAAGGCAGAAGACAATTGTTGCGTTCTAAAATGTGGTGCAGCAAGAAGACGTCAGTCGGTCTCGTCGCGTCTTGCCCGAAAATTGAATTTATCGATTTTTGTAAGAAGCACATTTTGTGCTTTTCGTCGTCTCTAATTTTCAAGACGAAGATGACGCCAAAAACGGGCCAATGTTGACTCATTTTTTTGCTGTTGTTTTTCACACAATTTCTCTCTCTCTCTCTCTCTCTCTCTCTCTCTCTTCTCTCTTTGTATAGAAAAATTTGAGGCAATTTGAGTACGATGCGCCACAAAAACGCCGATATTACAACATTTTTCCTCATTATTTTCCATCGCCCTTGAAAAATGCCACAAATCGTTTCGATAATTTCAAGTTACGGTTTTTGTGTCAGGACTCTCGATCACCATTTGTAAGTGATGCGCCTTTAATTTTCGCCATCTCCTCGCCTCGTTTCCAAGAAAACTTCCTTTTCAAAACAAAAAATTGAGGATGAAAGTGCGCGTTAACTGAAATTACACTAGAGCGCACTTGAGGTGATTTTCAAAATTTGTTCGTCAATAATTAATTCTGATTATTTTCGTTTCCCAACCGACGTCAAACAAAAATCAGACTTTTTTTTACGTGAGTTACGTGAAAAATCAAATTCTGATGATTAATATGAATATTAAACCGCAGGGGATTACCGATGGAAAAAATCTAAAGAAGATTATTTTATTTTTTGGTTGAAAGTTGCCAGTTTATGTTGAAAAAAAATTGATTTCCCTTCTCCCCCCCCCCTCGCCTCCTTTCGTTTTTTTAAAGGGACATTGATGAGAAAAAGCATGTGGATGGCTTAATTGAATAAGAATCATTAAATAAAAAAAAATGTGGAGCGATTCGATTTGAAATTCAATGTGTCTTTTTTTCTTTTCTTTTCTTTTCGCTTTTTTTCCTTTTTTTTTTTTGAATACAAATGGACATTTTGTTAGTTGTACCTACATATATAGATTATATGTAGGGCGATTATGTCGAAGAAGAAAATGGGAGAGGAAAAACCTGAACACTGGCCGAATTATAATCCACATTTATTCATCTGATTCCTTCGATTGAATTTCTATTCCGCGACAGAGAAAATTCAGATGTCTTTTGAGAGGATTCTTTTTTTTTTTTGGCAGTTCAAATTGCCTGGGGAGGGGCACTGTTTCTTTTTTTTTTTTGATAAGAATAATGAGTACGGTATACATATGATTGTGTGCAAGCTAAATGAATGACGCAATTTTGCGTATTTTTTGTTTCTTTAATTTTATTCACCTAAATTATTTAAAATGCGCTGCTAAAATCAAAAAAAAATGACGGAGACTGATAATTCAAAAATAATGAAAATTAAAAAGGATTCTACGAGTCTTAAAGGTAAACAATTTTAGTTTTAAAAAAATAAATTAATAAAATCCTATAAATTTTAAATTTTATTCGAATAAACAAATGTTTTGTATTAAATTGTTTATTTTCAAAAAATGGAAATATTTCATCATATTTTCTCTATAAAAAGAACAAAAACCAATTGAATTGGCAATAAAAAATTGTGTCACTTTTAAAAATCAAAAAATTAACTGAAAATGCTGGAAATTGTGTTCAAATTAATACCTTTTGGCCTTTAATTTGAAAAAAAAAACCGTCGAAGAATAGGAAAACTGTGTCAAATTTAATTCGACTTTAACTGGAAAATTGTCACTACTTTTTTTTTTTGTCTTTTTGTTTTTTTGTCATCGCTTGAATTTACACATTGCAAAATCGAATCTCGAAGTTTTTCGACGCACATCATCAAATAAATAATAAAGAGGGGAGGCAAAAACTAGTTTTGATGTTTTCTGTAACGCATATTTTTTGATATTCTCGATTAGAGAGAGAGAGAGAGAGAGAGAGAGAGAGAGAGAAAAGAGAGATGATTTTCGAAAAAATTTAAAATAAAAAAAATGAAAATTTTTGGTTCTTTTCACAACGTTAAAATTCAGATTTTTTCTCTAAAAATTCGAGAAAAAAAAACATTGAAGATGATAGATATTTCTCAACAATTCCTATCATTCTCTCTCTCTCTCTCTCTCTCCCCACTTTCTATTATCTCTATATCTCTCTTTTTTTTCTCTCTCTCTCTTTCTCTCACTTCTCTAGACGTCAAGGTTATTTTAAACTTCTGCGGAGTGATTTCTTGTTCCTCTCTTCTGAATATTGTTTTATTGTGTTGTGTTAGCTTTACGAATTGTTTTTTGTTGTTTAATTATTAGAAGAATAAAAATTAATTTGCTAATTTATTTTGAGCTCCTAAATGGTTATCGATATTAGTGATATTTTATTTATCATTTTCTGAACTGATTGTATCCCCCCCCCCCCTCCCTCCCTTTCCTCCTCTTCCCCAATAAAATATATCATCATATTCTTCATTCACTCGTTTTCTTTCATCAATGCCTTTTCACTGATTGTTCATTTTCACCGTTTTTAGTGTGTTATCTTCTTACATTTCATCACAAATTATCAAAAGAAATGTTTCTCTTACAAATTTTTCTTCTTCGTCGTTTTTTTTTTATGAATCAATGTTTCTTTACAATTCTTTTGGTTGAAAACAACAAAAAAGAGACATTTTATTTTTATTATTCAAACTACATATAATTGCGGTTTTCGTTTCTTGGAATTTAAGCAAAAATCATATGAAAAGCTAAGAAATAAAAAAGAAAGATTTTAGCGGAAAGTTTGCGGAAAAAGAAAAATAATTATCAAAATTTGAATTTTTCATGAAAAAGAAATCTTTTAAAACGATATTTTTCTAACTTGAAGCTCGAAAAACGCCAAATTTTAAGAAAATTTAAATTTTAAACTATTTTTAACAGTTTTTTTCAGTTTTCCCAAATTCTAAACAATTTTTTTCGCATTTTACGCTAAAAATTGATAAAAAAAGTTTTTTAAATCCAGGACGTGCTTGTATAATTCTTTATCAGTTATTAACAGTAAAATAAAATAAAATAAATAAATGAAAATTATTAGCAAAATGTTTGGCTTTTTTATTATTTGTTTAGTGGTCTTAAAAAGGTCTTAAAAGTTATTTACTTTGAAAAAAAAATGAATAATCGATTTTTTTTGTTGCTATTTTTTTAATTAAACATTAAAATAAAACATTTTTGACGGAATTCTTTAAAAATTTCGTTATCTCTAACGTTCCTCACCTCTAAAAACTGTTGTATTTCATTGTTGTTATCAGTTAAAGCGTACTTGTTCATTTCTAAGCAGCATGAAAAGTTGAGAGAAGTAGAGAGAAGCAACTAAAAATCGATTGAGAAGGGGGGGGGGGGGGGGAAAAAAGAAGCGAATAACAATTCTGTTGATGATCACGCGGGACGGCTGAGACGCGCGTTCATATATTTTATCTATCTTAAATCGTCAAAACGAATCGAAAAGTGTTTGAAATTTGTGATGAGTTTCAGACAAAATTATAGCAATTATGGAGCGATTGGTAAGGTTTTTTGAAATTTCAACAGAAAATTATTTAAAAAATAAATATTAAAAATCGATTTTTTGAAGAAAAAAAAGCGAATGAGCTATTTAAAGAAGTGTAAAATGAGCTGACTGAACTGGTTTAACCTTCTTCCCTCCCCCCCCCCCCTCTGATTTTTTTCCTCAAAGTTTGTTTTACCTGTTTTTTTGGCGCCAGAAGCTTGAATTAAGTAAGTGAGACGCAGAGAAGTTGATTGATTTTGAGCTTTAATCAAACACTGAGATTTTTCTCATTTTTTTTTTGTTACGGTAATTTCATCGTTTTTCTCATCTTTTTTATAAAGTGAACAATTTCGAAAGCGTGATGAGACCCAGCTGTTGTTGTTGTTTGTTACAAAAAGTGCGATTTGTGAGAAAAAATTATGAGAATTTTTATCGTTTCTCTCCGTCTCGTTTCTCTCGCCGATTATTGTGAGAGAGGCGGGAAAGGGGAGGAGGGCGGATGAAAACGCGTGCGCGTAACCATTTTCCATGATTTCAAACTATTTTCAAACAAAAAAAAGTTGTGTGTGTTTTTTCCCCCTCTCCGTTTTGTTTTATTCGAATTTTTTTCGGCGTTTTTATTGTCTGAAATTCCAATTTTCAGAAAACGAAAACGAATCGGTTGGAAACGATTTGAATCGCGTTGAGGCGATTGAAATTGACGACCACAAAAACGGGGAGAAAAGGCAACAACAATCTGGAAGTGAAGAAAGTGGCGCTGAAAGTGGTCAACAAGGTCAACAAACAACAATGGACGATGAGGATTTGATAAGTTCAAGTAAGAAACAGCAAAAACTCAAAAAAAAACGTACCTAAACACACACAGATCGAACATCGCGTCGAATCTGCGGTTCAGCAGCGAGCAGTTCGGATTCGGAAACAGCCGACGACGCGCCACTCCTACCCGGCGAAGACGGGTCGTCGTCATCGAGTCGAGCGGTTCGCATCGAAATACCCGGCGAGAAGCCGGCGAGCCCTAACGACCGATTTCCGAAGCAGCCGGAAAAAGCGTTGTTGACAATGTTGGCGTTGATATTCTCGGCCGTGTTGAACACAATCACGCTATCATATGTTCATGAAAAGGTAAACAGACGATTAATCGATGGATTCATCTCTATTTGTTTTTCTTTTCCAGTATCCGCGAACGTCACCACTTCCAGACGTGGTTTTTGATTATTTGCCATATTATCAAGAGGGTCTGAAAATTTGCGAGTATTTAATGATCGCCTCATTTGTCTCGACACTAATATTAATATTCTTCCACAAGTAAAAAACTGGATTTCAAGTTGAAAAAGCTTAAAATCGCTGCGAATTTCAGGCATCGTTTCATTGTATTTCGACGATTGTGTGCAATCGGATCATTGTTGTATCTGTTGAGGTGTTTAACACTGGTTGTGACACAAGTTCCAGTCGCCGATGTCAACTGGAAATGTGCGCCGAAATTTGTGAGAAAACCGAAGCGAGAAAAAAATGGATTTAAAAATTTGTGATTTAAAGGGTGAAAATGCGACATTCTGGAAGATCTTCATTCGAGGTGTTAAAGCAGTGGCTGGAGTCGGACTAAATGTGGCCGGAGACCAAACATTATGCGGAGACTACATTTACAGTGGACACACGCTGGTTCTAGTCCTCTGCGCACTTTTCATGACTGAATGTGAGTTGACACAGGCGGTTTTTTTCTTTTTTTCGAAAAAATTATCGATTTTTCAACGAAAATCACATTTTTTGCTGCCGAAATCACCGAAAATTGTTAACAAAAACCGGTTTAAAACAGTAAAAATAAAAGTTTGACGAAGAAAAAATTGAAAAAGTCGAAAAAGACATTTTTTGAAATTAACGAACACATTTTTTCGCGTTAAAAGTTGTATAAAAAAAAGCAACAAATTCTCGGGTGTTTCTAAAAAAATTTTCTCAGAAATTATCAATAGAGCATGATTGCAACATTCTAATAAAACAATGAGATTTTGTTCTGGCCCATATTTGAATAGTTGAATTCAGACGTTGAAAAATTGTTGCTTCAGATTCACCACGTCGCTGGCGAATCCTTCATTGGTTTTCATGGACGATCGGCATTGTTGGCGTCGCATTTTTATTGATTTCACACGGTCATTACACTCTTGACGTCATAATTTCCTATTACATCACGACGCGAGTCTTTTGGGAATATCACACGATGGCAGCACATCCAACGTTGAAGGTAGCTTCTTTTTTGTTTGTCTCTCTCTCTCTCTCTCTCTCTGCGTATCAATTCGGTGATACGCAGTTAAAAAATGTGGATGATGATAAGAAATTTTGAAATTTTGAACGCGGCAAAGCATTTTTTAAGGGGGAAATATAAAAATTGAATTAAGAAGTTTATAATAAAGCAAACTTGTTGTCTTTCAAAAAAAAAATCAATAAAATTTTTAGCTATCCGTGAATAATCATTACCGAAAAGTATTGTGGTCGCCAATATTCTACTGGCTCGAAAAGGACATACAACGACCGGTGCCACGACGCTTCAACGTTCCATTCCCAATGGTGAACATTCGTCGCTGGTGGCAATCGCGAAATTTGAGACGAGCATCAACACGACACGCGATTGAATAAAGCGGCAAAAAAAAAAACAAAAAACAAAACAAAAATGTTGCGCGGTATTAATTTCTTCTCTTTCTAACACAAATTCACAAGTGCCTTTTCTTTTTTTCTTTTTCTTTCCCTCACCATTTTTTATTTTGCTGGAAATTAGGATTTTGTGCGCCAATTAAAATGCACAAAAATGTATATTTTTTATTTAAAATTTTTTTGAATATTTCGTTCTAAGCTCCCTCCTCCCTCTTTCCTATGTGTGTGTGCTGAAATATTTAGCTTCATTCATTCAAAAAGTCACTCCGTCA
The DNA here is from genome assembly GCA_963572285.1 of Caenorhabditis drosophilae. Taxonomy (NCBI): domain Eukaryota; kingdom Metazoa; phylum Nematoda; class Chromadorea; order Rhabditida; family Rhabditidae; genus Caenorhabditis; species Caenorhabditis drosophilae. Next base: position 7,054,202 of record OY751563.1, on the reverse strand, counting down.
TTTTCCATCCCTTGTTTCTTTATACTTTCTTCCCCCCATTTTGCCAAAATTTCGTTGTACTTTTCCGGGTAAATTGATGAGAAGGGAAAGGGGGAGGGGGTTACACCTCCCCCCCCCCCTTCTTATCACATTGTTTCGATGATTCCATCTTGAAATTAATTTTTTTGAGACGCTGCGCCGTTGGCTAACATAAACCGAAAGCTTTTTTGTGTCTCCGAAAATTGTTTAGAAAATGCTAGTTTTTTTTTTTTGAGATTTGTATTGATTTTTCAATTTTTTAATTGATTTTTTATCGTTAAAAAAATTTTCTGAAAAGAAATTCGATTTTATTGATTTTTTAAAGGGAAAAAAGGAGAAAAATAATGGACAAAAAATTTCACGTTCTTTCCAATTCCTTCTTCTCGCCGTCGCCAAGGAATTCCGCATATTCTGAAGTTTACGTTTTTTCTTCTTTTTCATTTTATTCAACTGAAATTCTTTTCCTCACCACCTTCTCCGGTTCAACAGGAGATTATTTTAACACTAAAAATAATCTGAAATGCGAAACCGTGAAATGTCGGGCGAACACAAAATAAATTTAAAAAAAAATCAAATGAAAGCTGAAATTCTGTAGAATATTTTAACACTAAAAAAAGTCTGAAATCTCAAATATGAAAAGTGAAAAAATTGCTTTGAAAATTCAAATTGATCGGCGTCCATGATGACGTCACTTTTTTTAAATATTGGAACTTTCAAACGCATTTTTTCACTTTTCATATTCGAGATTTCAGATTAATTTTAGTGTTAAAATATTCTCCAGAATCTCAGCTTTCATTTGAGCCAAAAAAATCAAAAAGTCAAAATTTCAGCAAAAATAGCAAAAAAAAAATTCATTTTGTGTTCGCCCGACATTTCACGGTTTGACCATCGCCGTAAAAATGAAATTTTTTACGAATTTTGCTGAAAATTTGAGTTTTTGATTTTTTTGGCTCAAATGAAAGCTGAGATTCTGGAGAATATTTTAACACTAAAATTAATCTGAAATCTCGAATATGAAAAGTGAAAAAATTGCTTTGAAAGTTCTGAAAATGACGTCACTTTTTTATTCAAATTTGACCTGATTAAAAAGTGACGTCATTTTGGACGCCGATCAATTTGAATTTTCAAAGCAATTTTTTCACTTTTCATATTCGAGATTTCAGATTAATTTTAGTGTTAAAATATTCTCCAGAATCTCAGCTTTCATTTGAGCCAAAAAAATCAAAAACTCAAAATTTCAGCAAAATTCGGAAAAATTTCAAAAAAATGTTTGTTTTACTGCGATGAACGCGAAACCGTGAAATGTCGGGCGAACACATAGGGTGAATGTCGGAAAAGTTGGAAAACTTTATCGCTTCTTCGGCTTATTAGCTAAGATCAAAGTGTAGTATCTGTTCTTATCGTATTAACCTACGGTATACACTCGAATGAGTGTAATTAAGGTTATATGATTTTTGGAAACTTGGAAAGACCCGGGGCTTGCTCCGACTTTCCGAGGGTCGTCTCAGCGTTGCACTGCTGTTGAGCTCGGCCCAGTCCCCATGGGGACAAATAAATTTTCTTACCGCTAGAGGCAAAATCAAATGGAAATGAAAAGGGGAAGGTGGAGGGGGTTACCTTCCTTTTGTTTAGAAAATGCTATTTTTTTTTTGAGATTTGTATTCATTTTTTAATTGATTTTTTATCGTCAAAAAAATTTTCTGAAAAGAAATTCGATTTTATTGATTTTTTGAAGGGAAAAAAGGAAAAAAATAATTGACAAAAAATTTTAGAAAAGAAGACAGAAATACATGAAATCAATCGAACTTTTTTTACCCATAAAAGTTTCCTGTCCCGCGAGAATTTCGTTTTCAGATATTTTTTTCTGGATTGCACGGCGTTTTGAACTTTGTGCGCAATTGTTTCCATTGCTTATAATCGAATTGAGCAATGGATTGGGCTTGTGACGTTCTTTCCAATTCCTTCTTCTCGTCGTCGCCAAGGAATGCCGCGTATTCTGAAATTTACGTGTTTTTCTTCTTTTTCTTCTTTTTCATTTTATTCAACTGAAATTTTTACTTAAAATCGGTACGTCGTTTTCAATTACGAGGAACCATTTCCGATCGCGAATCAAATAAGAAACATAAAACATATTTTCTACCTGCAAAAAACGTTTTTTTTTTTTTGGAAGATTGTAAAGTGTGCCAGGGGCGTGACAAAACTGCGTGCGCAGGTTGCAAAATTTAAATTTTGGAACACGTTTTTTTTGGTTGTCGCAGAAAGAAGTTGGTTTGAAGTTTTTGAGTTGACCCAGAGCTGTCACTTTTGTTCAAAATTTTCGAATAAAACTTTTTGGCGCCAAAAATATTCACTGCGCACATTAAAAATGGTTTTTCGATTCCAATTTCCTTAGGTTTTTTGAAATTATTTTGGCAAAACACATTTTCGGCCGTATTTTTTAACATAATTTTTGAATTGTCAGTAGAGCGTATTTTGCGCAATACGTCGTAGACCCAATTTTTTAAAATGCTTTCGGACGAAAAAAAATACCGTTTTTGCAAACGAGCTCGGGTCCAAAATCACTTCGTAGTATGGAATACTATTCGCTTTTCGCTGTTTCAGCACATTTTTTAGCATTTTATTCAGATGAAGAAGCTGAAAAAAACGTTTTTTTTTTCTAGAAAATTTCAAATTTTAAAAAATTTCATATTTTTTTGAAACTTTTGGTGAGTTTTGGTGAAAAATGTGAAATGAAACTTCATATTTTCACGTGGTTCACGTAAAAACTGTTATCATGGTAAACTTCACCCAGAAATTGGCTGAAAAAGGAAAAAGCCCCAACTTCTTTCAATATCGACACTTCTCCCTCTTGAATTGTCGCTTCCGATTTATCCGACAATTTCACCAATTCAGCGTTTTTTTTTCTCGACGACGACGCCCCTTTTTCTCTCACTTTTTTGACTTTCTCGATTTTTTCCATGTTCACCAATGCGATCCTATCAATATTTCAAATTATCGATTGATTTCTTCTTTCTTTTCTTTTTTTTTTGAATTTGAAATCGAAAATTTTACATAAACTCAATGTCATTCGTGTTTTCCCAAATTGCCGGCTCGTGCTGAAGTTTGAGAATCTGTTCCGGATCGTTCTCGAACAGTATCGATTGATTCGACTCGATCCACGCCTCAATGATTCCACTGTTCGAGTCGAGAAACGCCAATTGATCGGCGAACTTTTCTGCAAAGTTTCAAGACATTTTTTGTTTCTTTTTTTTTGTTTTGTTTTTCTTTACTTTGCTTTTCATCATTTTTGAAGAATGTCGACGTCATCTGTGGAATTTCGTCTTCTTCGGTCAGAATCAATAAATCGTTGACGGTGCGTCCTTCGATGATCATCTCGCGATTTTCAGCGACTTTTGCGATTTCCTTCAGATTTTTCGCCTGAAATTCGTCAAATTTCTTTTTTCTGTCGATTTTTTCGCTTCGTTTTTGTTTTTTTTTTTTACGAATTCTTCGCCGATTTCAACTGGATCAATCGACACTGGTCCGTTGATTTTGTTGATCGTTTCTTTTGTCGCCGCTCCGCACAGCTCGAATAGTTCCGATTCGGTGGAGAAGAGCGCCGAGTCGAGCGCGTTTCGCAGTTCTGCGCCTTTTTCGGCCAGAATCGCTAGCGCATTGTCGAGCTTGTCGATTCGAATCACCGCATCTTCGTTCGTATTGATTGACGCTGAAAAATGTTCAAAAAATCGATAAATCGCCTTTTGAACGCCTCCCCAACACGGGTGAGGGGGAGCACGTACCGACGACGCTCATCATTTTCTTCAAATCCACACTGACTTCGCGATTTTCCATATTCTGTTCGAATCTCGCCCGCTTCCGACATTCATTCATTGCCGCTTCGGCTTCTGATGGTGTCACCTGAAAAAAACGATTTTTCATGCTTCTTTTTTTTTTTTTTGCTCACTTCTTTTGCACATTTTCGAAGAACGTCGTCGGTTGACAGAATTCGACGCGACATTTTTTTTTTCCGTTTTTTTTTTCTGGAATTCAAATGATTTTTTTAATTGGGAAAATAGCAAATTAACAAAACTACGACATTTCAGAATCACAAAAAACAACGTTTTTTTTTTTTGAAAAAAAATATTCAAAACAATTTATGAAGGAATGGCCTAAGAACCGACTCGGCCATTTTTCGAGCGCTAAAATTATGGAAAATTTTTTTTTTTTTTTTCAAATTTTCTAATAAAACAGGAATGAGAAGCAAATTTCGCTTTTGCACGAGTTTGAAATAAAATTTAAAAATCTCTAATTTTTAAATAATTTTTATTGGGAAAATCTACAACACTCCATGTTTACACATTTGATGAATATAAAATGTTTCTGCCAAAAACCTATCAACAACACTCCGCTTTTACTTTTAGCAAAAAAACTCATTTTTTCAATTGCCCTTCTAACAACCCTCCATTCTTACACTGTTTAAAACATCTAATGGTTACTCAAACCTTCATTTTCCTTTTCAACAAACCATTTCAATTTTTTATAAAAGCAAAATGAAGAAGAAGAAGAAGCGTTAACAAACCGAAACTTGAAAAAATCAATTTTGTCACAGAACAAAACAAAATCAAAAAATAAATTATGTCCAAACAAACACTGTGCGAGTAGAAACCCAGTATAAATGGATAAAAAATAAATATATTGAACGACAAGGAGAAAGAGAGAAAATAAATTAATCCCAGTTGGAATGCGGCAAAAAAAAGAAAAAGAAGAAAGAATGAAGAAAACAAAAAAATTAAATCACAATTTGTCAAGACAACAAAAAAAAGATCAATAAATATAATTAAAACATGTCACCGAGTGCATAATTCAACGTTCTATCAATCACATAACAGGCTATCAAGTCAAATGAGACGCAGCCGACTAGAGTGTTTCTTAATTCGTCCGGTAAGACGACAAGCTCGAATTGTTTCATCAAATCGTCTGATGCTCCTGTCGCCAATGTGAATACTGCTCCAGCCGAGAAAAATATGCTGTACAGCATTGCTTTATTCTCAAACAATGATTCCATGAATGGTCGACCCTGAAAACAATTCACTCTCTTTCTCTTTTTAAGCTTTTTCTCTTTTTTGTCAAATTTACCCTATAATTCACTGCAAAAGTGCAAACTTGTAATGCCATGGAAATGATATAAACCGTTGTGTTCAGAATATTTGGCGTAAATTTCGCTTCCAAATCAATAGGTCCCTCTCTTTAAGAATTCAATCATTCATTTTTTCTAACAACTCCTTTCTCTCTCTCTCTCTCTCTCTTTCATACAAACCTTTTTTCAGCTTCATGCGCCAGCCCAACAATATACAAAAGGCACGAGAAATGCACAATGAACTGCAATGAGACTGTCAGAAGCGTATAGGCATTGAAAATGTTGGCCATCGGCCTCTGTTTTGATAATGTGCTTAACGGCTGAAATTTTAAATTTTGCAGTTTTAAGACAAACTACAAATTTTTTCCACAACTTAACACGAAAAAAAAAACCGGAAAATCTGCAATTTTAAGCCAAAAAAAAAAACGAATTCTCTCACTTTCGATTTGGAAATGAACAGGAAACAGGCGGCTAACAATAATCCCTGAATTGTTGCTTGCGTATCACTGAATTTGACGCCGTCTAAGTACAACGCCGACAACGAATATGCCGAAACCAATGCGTTTAGCGCCAGAATTTTGAACATTTGAAGTGTCGTCACCAGTGTGCACCGTCCTTGTTTTATAACGTGACAAACTGAACATTGCTTTTCATTCTTGACACCGAAGAAAACTCGTCACTTACTCGATGCTATCGACGTGTATTTACTGGTGAATGGCGCCGCGATTGAGGCGTCGCCCAATTTTATCACTTGCGCCTTCTCTTCCTCTTCCAGCTCTTTCATCAATTTATCGAGTTTACTTTGGGCCGCACTCAATGCCGCCGGCTGTGCGTTCATTCTTTGACGAGCACCTGGCGGAGCTTCTCGTCGAGTTGCTAGTGCTCCAGACTGTTGCGATTGTGCTTGTTGTTGTTGCGCTTGCGGCGGTTGTGGTAGACGTGCTCCGCTGGCCACCAAACGACGCGCCTAAAACAATTTGGTACCACATATTCATTGCGATAAAGAGTCATTTAAAACCTCATCAATTTTGGTTTTTCGCTCTTCGGCTTTTAACGCCGCCTTTTCGGCATCATATGGATTCGACAACAACGCGACGCCTACATTTGAGTGCTTCAGTGCTCCAACATCATTTGTTCCATCACCACACATTAATGTCACTTTTCCCAACGATTTAAGCTCATTGATGACCCGCTCCTTTAAACGCAATTTTTTAAATGTTTTTTTTTTTTAATTTCTCAAAATAATTTCAAACTTTTTGTTTTGGCGCCATTCTTGCAAACACTTTTACGTTTAGTATAAGCTCTTTCAAAAATTTGTGCTCTTTGTGCACCAAATAATGAAATCCTGATCCGGTGATACAAAATTCGTGCGATTTGAAAAATGCCATTCTCTCGTGCTTTTTGGTTGATGTTGGCTTTAAGGGAAACTCGAGTTTTCCATCGACACTCTGCAAATTATTTTTTTTTTAATAATTTCTTTCGTTCTCTCTCTCTCTTTCTCTCTCTCTCTCTCTCTCTTCATTTCTTACTTTCCATTTCCATTCGTCATTCATTTCTGGCTCTGTCAAAACCAGTGTTGGCAACGTCTTTTTGGTAAATTTCAAAACTTGCGCCACGTGGCACGCTGTTAATGGATTATCACCGGTAATCATTACTACCTGAAAAACGCCCGTTTTGTAAAGAAAAAAAAAGAAATATCAAACCGTGTGCGAACTATCAATGATTTCTTTGATCATCGATTTTGTGTCATTTTTCAACGGACACGAGATGACAACGAAGCCCGCAAACTCTAGATCGTTTTCCAGCTCTTCTCGCTTTTTGTCTCGCAAATCAGACAGACGCGACTCGCTTAGTCGTTTGATACCCATTGCAAGCACACGGGATCCTTGTCTCGCCAGTTTCATGTAAATTTCATCGTAGTCTTCCGGAATTGTTTTATACTGAACCATTCTTTTTTTCGCTTCAACCTATTCTTCTATTAAATTTACCATATTTCTTATCACTTCTGGCGCTCCTTTTACTGTCACAATTAGTGTTGTTTCAGCCATTGCCGACGCCTGATATCCTGCAACTACCGTCATTCGTTTCATTGCCGACGAGAAATGATATCGATGAAAAATTTTCAGTCCAGATACTCCTTTTGACGACTTCGGCGGCATGACAGCGTCGCCTGAATATTCAGGATTGAACAAATTTTTAAAATTTTACAAAAAAAAAAAAAAACCAAAAACCTTTTGTCAATGTCCAATCACACCAGGAGAGGCACGATTTTTCGAGCGGATCACCAACCAGCTCGTCTTCGAATCGAACTAAACTTTGACAAGACGCCAACACTTGCAGACTTTCAATTGGAAGCTCATCAGGTTTTCGAATTGTTCCTTTATCATCATTTCTACGAAAACAAGAAAAATTCAAAAAAAAAATTAACGATCAATTTTTCTACCTTAAGACAACTCCTTCAACAATCAGATTATCCGTCGTCAGCGTTCCAGTTTTGTCGAAACAACAAATATCAACTTTTCCGGCAAACGGAATTCGAAATGGTTCGGTGCAGAAGATTCCCAACTTTTGCAACGCCATCAGCGACGAGTTCACAGCCAATGACAGTTCGATTGGCAGTTCAGGCGGGATGACCGATGTTAAAATGAGGGTACATTCAAGGAAAAGCTTGTATTTACTTCGCGTTTCATCCACTGATCCTGCAAAACCTCCCATTATTTATTTTATTTCTGATATCTTATTGCAAAAATAACCTTTCACCCATAAATACGCAGCAGCTGCAACTGCAAATATTAATAGGAAGATGATGAAGCAAAATGTTTCAAGATTATTTGCCGTCACTCTTTTAACACCAAACATTATTGTTCTGAAATTCCTTTCGTTTATTTTTTCGCAATTTCTCAAAAAACCTCAATAATTTCCCTTGACTCGTATTGAATCCTGTTCGAACCACATAGCAAATACAATTTCCATCTGGTGATTTTATTTGGCCTTCCGGTGCTTTTCCTGCTTTTATTGATTTTTATTAGACCTTTATGAAACTTTTCTTTGAGAAAAAATTTACCTGGAGTTGTGTGTTGAACAATTTTTGTTCCACCAAAAATTACATGAAGTCTACTATCCAAATCAATATCGAAAATTCGTTCCTTCTCAACTTCTTCAATTGGTTCCTGGAAAAAAGACATTTTTCAGTTTTCAAAACGTTTCTTGCTCCCAAATTAATTTCTATTCTATGAAAAATTGCTTAACGATTCTCTCAACATTTAAAATATAATTTTTGACACCATCGAAATTCTACAACTTCGCCCTAGTGTAACGCTGAAAATTTCTTAAAAATATTCTTTGAACATCCAGTTCTTTAGTGTCGGGAACAAATAAAATTAAAACTCTCTTCACCTTCATTTGTGGCACACTTTCTCCAGTCAGCATTGATTCATCAACGATGCATGATCCTCTAAGAAGCAATAAATCACACGGCACTGTTTCATCCTCTCCATTTCTACCAATCGATACAACATCACCAGCAACAAGATCTTCAGTTTTTATTTTTGACCACTTCTTATTTCGATAAACCTGGAAAATCGATGTTAACCATTTGCTTTTCACAATAAAAAAAAAAGTATCCCACAATTATTTTATGAAAAACCGGCTCGCGAACCGCGACGCTTCCTTTTTTATTTAAATTATGGAATACCCTTCTTAGCCATTTTAATAGTTACATTTATCATAAAGCTTTTATTTCCCATATTTCGAATTTCCGACATATTTTTCATTTGCTGCTTTACCAACGTTGCTTCAAATGTCATAAGCATAAATAAAGTGAATAGCGAATAATACCACATATCTTCTAAACACCAAAGTCCAACACAAAATACCTTCAAAATTATTTTTTTCTTTTAACGCTTTTTTAAAAAAATTATTACCTGAAATACAAAAAATGGTGCTGTTGCTCTTTCAATGAACAACTCCATGAATTGTGGAACAACCATTTCAGTTCTACAAAAAGTTCTGAAAATTATTTCCAGCTTTTCCTTTTCTTACTTATTATTTCCTAGCAAATATATCGCTTCATTTAATTGCTCATCCGTTTCGAAGCCGTGCGTTTTTTGGAAAAACACCATCGGTTTTGCTGTTTCCAAATTTTTTGTTCCAAATTCGTTGCTTTCCTCATTCCACAAATAATGGACTCGTTGAAATTCGAACCAAAGTTTGGTGTGCTCTCCTTTCTTTAATTTTGGGATTTAAATGTATTTATTGTGGACCACATGGAAGTGTAATTTAACTAATATTGTTGCAAACGCTTCAATGACAATTCTATGGCATTTTTAAAATTAGTTCTTGTTCTTTTTTTTTTTGAGTATTTTAAATTTCATTGATGTGCTAATTCAAAAATTAGTAATTCTGATTACAACGCGACTCTAATTTTTGTACACTGGAGCGCAGTTGCACTGTGGGAAGAAACCTGTTTACAATAAACTTTTGAATAATTTACTTTTGTTTTTTGAAGAGGAATCAATTCAGCCCATCCATTATTCTGCGTTGGTTGTACTTTAACATGCGTTGACTTGAAAACATCATTTTGCTGAAATTTGCTTTTTTTTCTCCGCAAAATCTTTCTTTTCTTACTTTATAACATGTCAAAGCACATCTGACTGAAATGAGCCAATGACAAAATAATAAAATGAGGCAAAGAAGAACAAAGATTACAGCGTATCCTAACAGACCAAGTTCATAATATTCTTCATATCCAAATTTTTCAAGCCAAATGTATGTCCACACTGCTATTAAAGCTGAAAATATTTCTTACTTCTTTTTTTGTTTCTGAAATCCCATGAAATTCGTGATTTTTCCAACCTGTAATTGGAGCAAAATATAAATGCCTTATCACCGGTCTTAGCGTATATGGTGTTATCGACTCGACTAACTGGTCGACACCCATTTCAGGATTTTAGAATCCTGAAATGAAATGAGCATTATATAATTGAACTCTGCGCGTATTCAATTTTGTTTTTAGGATATTTCACGAATGTGACGTCGTAGTATTGAAATTAAACACAAACAATTTTTTTAATAATTATATTTACAAAACATGTAAAAAAAAAACAACTGATACTTAAGCACAATTTAAATTATTTCAAAATGGAGCGAGAAGAAAAAATAAGAAAAACCCATTGCATAAAAAATTGGGATAAAAACGAACAATTCACTGGAAAAAAATGATTATATTTTATTTTTTGGTTGTTGCTGGCTTTGGGGGGTGAAGTGGCTTTCCAATATCTTTTCCGCGAAGCTTAACCTTAAACGAATAAAATGTTGCTTTAAAAAACTAAACTTCTGAGATTTTACCCCAAGAGCTCTCTCCATTTTCGCTAGAATTTGCTGATTTGGCACAGCTTTTCCACTTTCATACTCGGACACAATTTGTGGCTTCTCATTGCAATGCTGAAAATAAAAACCAATTTATTGAACAAAATAGGGTTATTTTTACAGTCGACAAATCTTTTTGAGTCCACCCTTTTGCTGCGCGAGCCTGTTGCATTACTTTTCCAAGGGTTAAGGTGACTCTTTCGTGATGAAGCTCTTCAGTTTCTTCATCTAACCTGAAATTTATTTTGAATCCAACATTAATAATTAAAAAAAAACTAACCGAAGGGTGTTTTTATGAGCAGTGTGTTGACGATTACCACCGGCCATGACTTTCTTTTCAGTAGCCACTTCAAGTCCAGATCGAAGTGCAGCATTTACAGCTGAAGCTGATTTCAAAGTTTTCGGAATATGTCCTCGTTTAGAGATGATGGTCACTGAGTTTGGATCGGTATCTGAAGTTGGAACTCCGTATTTCGACATTTTTCCTGCTTGATTTGATTGAAGTAAAAGAGAAATGAAGTTCTGTAAAATTTTAAAAATGCGTTTTTAGTAAAAAAAAAAGAAAGAAAGTTGTATGAAATTTGTTTATTTTTCAATTAAAAAAATAGCCTTCAGTTTAGTGAGATAAAAAAGACTTTGAAAAACAACTTGTAAAAAAAATAATAAATTTAAACTTGAAATAAAATATTTTATTTTAAATATGATGAAAATAATTTTTCGAAAATTCGGGAAGGCGTGTCGTTACACGTATGTGTGTACACCCTCACGGCAAAATGCAGTGCTAGCGATTTAAAGGCACATTTAAGTAAGAGTTTCAAATTTCTTGAAGCGAATATTCCAGCACTGCAGTATGAAAAATTAGGCCTGCAGTTCTTTTTAATTTTTAAAAAATTAATTTTTAAAAAATTAATTGTGGTGTTGTTTTGGCCTTTTATTCGTTATTTGATTTCTGGAAATTGAAAATTTCTTATAAAAACTTTAAAAAAATATTTCCTCTAACATTGAACGTTTTTTTAATTCTATTTTTTATTTAAAAATTATGTGAATGATATTACAGGGTAAAATGTCAGTAGAAGGACTTCTCAATGAAGCAAAGCGTTTTCATGCTAATAACTTAGATGTTGCTTTTGGTGAGCAACTTTTCTTCGGAGGAAAACGAGTTTTCTCATCTTTCCAGCCACAAACATCGAATAATGATAATAGAAAAGATAATAAAAAAGACGGAAAAGGTAATTTTTTTATTTTTTGAAAAAAACGTTTGCCAAATTGTTACTTTCAGGAAAAGGAGCTAAAAATGAGTTGAAAGAAGCAATTGGACAAGCTAAAAATATTGTTAATCAAGCTTTGCAAGGAACTACTCCAACAGATAACGGTATGTTGTTTCAATCGCCTTATTCAAAGTTGGTTTTTACTTTCAGAAAACGATTTTGCTACTCTTCGCAAGAGTCACGATAATTTAACCCAAAAAGTTGAACAATTGGCTTCTCTTGTTAGCGAACTTCAATTAGAACTTGCTTCCCTTCGTCAAAATAAGGTGGGGCTTCGAACCGTGTTGATTCTGGGTGATGGAAATTTATCATTTTCGTTGTCGTGTGCTAAATCAGATCCTGACACTTATTTTTTTGCCACTGTTTTTGATTCGAAAGACGAGTTTCTAAGAAAATATCAAGCTTCAGATACTCTTGCTCGTTTAGAAAAATTGGAGAATGTTTGTCTCCGATTTGGAGTTGATGCTACAGCTTTACCACTCTCATGGGTTTCAAAGTTTCAAAAAATCATTATGAATTTCCCACATCCTGGAGGAAAAACGAATCTCAAGAATAGTAAGATTCTGCTTTCTGGAATTTTCAAAAGTCTTCGAAAAATTATGAATGAAGATAGCGAATTTTGGTTGAGCTTAGCCACTGGGCAATCAGGATTTCAAGCAGTAGAAAATGAATGGACTAAGGAACCGCCAAAGCATAACAAGGACTCCTGGCAAGCCATTTATTTAGGGGCGGAAGAAAACTTCTTTCTTAGTCATGTTGAAGTGTTCAATCCAAAAAAATTTTCGGAATATTGTTCTTCTGGGTACAAAGAATCGGAAAAGGGTTTCAATAATCATGAAGGATTGACAATGGTTTTTAAAATCTCCACCAGATGTATAAAGTCACTAAAAACTTATGAAAGGCCTGATAATGTTCAGTCGAGAGGCTTGTTCAGTGCCTACAAGCCGTTTTTTGTTCAAGATCTTTCCTTCCTTTTCAAAACATCTGAAGAGGAAGGAGAAAAAATGGCTTTGAAGTTGATTCGTTCCCTTTCTAAAGATCTGATTGTTTCGATTAATGAAGTTGTCGAACTTAGGTCAATGTGCCCTGATCCTTTTCTTCCAAATCGAATATATAGAGTGACTTGGCAATCTAAAGCTGTTCCTATTGGAAAAACAAAGTGCAGTTCTCTACATGAAGAGTTGCGAATGGAAATTTCGAATACAATTTCCAAAGAAAATCTTCCATTGGTTTTGACTTGACGTTGATTATTGATATATCCAGCCGGATAAAAATGATCTAAAAAAAGCAAATCGTCATTTTTTAAATCAGTTGTTATTTGTTATGTTTCTTAATTTCCTAATTTTCATGAACGCATAAATCATAGTTTTAAAATTGAATGGTCTGTTCAATTAATGTCAGGTTCTGTAAATAACCATGCAAGTCATTATCTCACAAAAAATTGAAGTCAAAACAAGAAAAATGATTTTTCAGTCCGTTTCTACTCCTTCCGCTCCAGCGCCAGCTCCTGCTGCCGCCTCTGCCGCTGCTGCCGATGATGATTTCGATCTGTTCGGATCTGAAGATGAAGAAGACGAAGAAAAGAAGAAAGTTGTCGAAGAAAGACTGAAGGCTTATGCTGAGAAGAAATCGAAAAAACCAGGACCGATTGCCAAATCCTCAATTATTTTGGATGTCAAGCCGTGGGATGATGAAACCGATCTGGGGGAAATGGAAAAATTAGTTCGTGGAATTGAACTCGATGGGCTCGTTTGGGGAGGTTCGAAATTGATTGAAATTGGTTATGGTAAGGAAATAAATAATTATATTAAACAAAATCTATTAAACAACATTTTTCAGGAATCAAAAAACTTCAAATCATTTGCGTCGTCGAGGACTTGAAAGTTTCGGTTGATGATCTCACTGAGAAAATAACCGGAGACTTTGAAGACCACGTTCAATCCGTAGACATTGTTGCTTTCAATAAAATATAAAATTAGTTTGGAAAAAGTTGTTGTGAATTCTTTTTTGTCAATCAGTTTTATTGAATAAAAAATGTTTAAATTAAATTATGGCGTTCGAATCACTAATTTAGTTATTTTCTATTTTAAAAATATTAAAAAATACTGAAAAGTGAGCTTGAAAAGTAATTAAAGTTGCGAAATAAATTCAATAAAGTAAGTGCGCTCCAATGAAAAAAAAAGAAAAAATATTTTCAGCTAAATACTTTGTAGTAAAAAATCATTTCAGTGTTTTAATAAATTTTCATTTAAATTATAGATCAAATACAAAGATGTTAATTTGGTCATTTTTGTTAATAATGTTGAAATTGAACAAAATCAATACCGAAGAAATAATCATCAACATTGACACTGAGTTGATGGAAAATTCAAAGCCGTATGAAGAATCAAATAAAAATTGCACATTTTTAAAAAGTATCGATCGATTCAGGTATGAAAAATTGTTGAAAAAAAAGCCAAAAATCGATTAAAGGCATTTGTGGTTGAGCAATTGCCCAATAAACTTTGATGCGAATTGTGAGGATCCAATATTTGATCCAAATCAAGTGTTTGAATTTCGATGCGGTTCAGAGAGTAAAAAAATCGATATTTTTTGCGGCGATAGAGTTAAATAATCGATTTTATTGATTTTTCAGTGTTGACTGTAAAAGTTCACAATTTAACATCAGCAGCGTTTCTTGATTTGATATCAAAAAAGAATCCGTCAAAAAAACATTTTTGTATGATAACGTAAGTTGTTTTGAATTCTGAGAAGAAAATTAATTCAGTTTTCAGAATGTTTTATTCACATAATTGCATTTTTTCTCATGAATTATCAAAATTCTACAACCAATTACCGGATATTTACGAGAATCTGATAATTGTTGCAGTCGATGTAGCTGAATTCACCAAGTATTTTTTGTTTAATTTAAAAAAAAAACCAGAAAAAACGTGCTTTTTTTCCGTATTATGAGCTTTCGATATGGAATAAGTGGAACACCGACAGTTTTATTGTGGTTTAATGGTCACGCGGTGGCCAGAATGGAAAACGAAATGCTGAACCTGACAGGGTTAACGGTGAGAAGAAGAAAACAACGAGACGGCGAGAGAAAAAAAAATGTTTTGGGATTTTTTTTCAGAAATTTATTGAATCCCACACCGATTTGTTGGCGTTGAAAAAAAAGAAACCGCGGATGATTAAATTTGTTCAACGAGTGGGAAACGAGGTTATCGAGGATGTGCACATAGCGAAAGGTTTTTTTCGATAACGATTTTTATTGGTTTCAGAAAAATATCGATTTTTCCAGGAATTGAAATTATGCTTCCCAAAAATCAAAGTGTTTACAATTTTCTGTCATGGCTCTTTTGTTTGAGCATTTGTTTGACAAGTTGGTTTTTTTTTTGCAATTCTTGGCCATTAAAATGCGCTGAGTTATAATCGCGTTATTGTTGAATATTTAAAACGTTTTTTTTTGTTTGAGTTGGGCGACGATGTCGGATTCTAGAATTCTAGACCGCAGATTTACGAATTTAAAAGTCGAAATAACCGCGACCATTAATTTTCCTGCTTTTTTTTTTTTGAAAAAAAAATCGATGAAATTAAAAAATTCATGATTTTTCAGCATTAATTTACCATTATCGTGAAACATTGTTGCAAAAGCCAGCAGTCGTCGAATGGTTCAAGAATCGATTCGGATCAGAAAATTGTGAACGAATTTATTATTTGCTTTATTCAGAAGTGCCAAGAAATGAAGGTGGCCAACATCAAGAAATCAGAGGGTTCGGACGATGGATTGACGAGCTCGTCAGATTGTTGTTCTAATAAATTTCTAAAAGATTTGTTCTGGATTACAAAGTTATTTGGTGAAATCCTGATTTTTGCGGGTTTAAGAAAAACATTTTTGTTTTATTATATAATAAAATTGCCAATATTTCATTTAAAAAATCAATAAGAAATCGAAAGAAACGTTTAAATTACACGTAAAGTTTTTTTTGGATTGGATTGGTTTGGATCGGATCGAATCAATTGCTGACATTTAAATCTCATGGTGACTAACCAAATTCTCGCGTATAATTTCTTTTCGATGAATGTAATAGGACCAGTAAATGATCTACAAAAAAAACGATTGCCGCACGAAAAAATGGGCGGAGAGTAAGTTCATGTTTAAAGATTTCGGTTTTTAGTTGTTTAGCCTAAGCCCAAAAAAAAAGGAAAAGATGAAGCTTCTTACATTGAAAACGAAAAAGGTGAACGGAAACATGTAGCTCGATATGGAATCAATTCGCTCCGGTGTCCAACAGGAAAGGCAAAAGTTTGAGGTGAGCTGAAATTTCAGAAAAAATCGTTGTTGTCTTTTCAGAGATTTTCTCCCCGTCTCCTTCCCACCTTGGAAAATGACGAATCTGTCGTTGTGGTGGTGGCGGTGACGGCGCAGCCGGGCGGAAACATGAAGCGACGTTCGATGCTCACACCGTGAGGGGATTCATCACGTGACTGCTGAATATTGGAGGTGGATCTTTTTGTTGCTAAAAGGGGGGGGGGGGTGGCAGGGGGACGATGTCGGATTCTAGGCCAGCTTAGATGTTAGGATATTTTTTTCCGAACCTTTTTTTGTTGTTTTCTTCGTGATGGGGTCTCGTCACGAACCATAAACCCAACAATTGCTAATTCGAGCAAAGAGCAAAAAATGAACGTCATTGAGACCAACATCCAAACATCTGTGTAATCAAACAACTTTTAAATGATATAAGAGAGAGAGAGAGAGAGAGAGAGAGAGCAAACACGCTCTATTGATAAATTCAATTTTATCTCGAAAAGAGTCTGGGAATTTTTAAACCAACCGATTCCTTTGATGTATGAAACTCGAGGAAGATTCCTCATAATATTTCCAAATTGAAAAACGATTGCCAGCAAGCTGTTGACGCCGAGCATCGTTCGAGCTGGAATTGCTCGTGAGCCCAACGCGAATGAAACCCAGCTGAAATTCAATTTTTTTGGTGCCTTTTTTTTTCCTTCATTGCAAGAATTTTTTCTCTCTCTCTCTCTGGTGAAATAGAAGTGTGCGCAACTTGCAAGACACGCCCCTATTTGAATTTCTTGCCAAAAAAAGTTACTTTGCGCTGGATTTGTTCAGTAAAAGCAATAGAGTGTTCCTCTAAAAGCGTTTTCTTCACATTTTTCCCCTTGAACACAACCCGTGAAATGTCAACCGTAAAATAGTTACCTAATGAAAATTGTCAAATATGTAGGAAGATAAGCCTGCATAAAATACCAAATAAATCGACGCTCAAAAATGATGGTAACATGTAGCTCGTCCCACATTCCAGCCGGATAATTCTGAAAAAGTTGAGAACTGTTGTCTGGCAAAATGCCAAGAAAAAACCTCCTGTTTTCGTTCGGTTTGAATCATAAAAAGATCGAAATCGGGCAGAACAATTTTCGACAATGCAAAAACGGGAAACTCGGCGTCGGACCATTTCATTTCGACCTCCTTTCGATTATAATTGAAGCTGTAAACACGCGACACAGTGGAACAGGCAAAAAAGAGTCTTGCAACGAAGAGAAACAACAGAAAACCTTTCATAAATGAGACTGCACTTTTGAAGATCCAAGGGAAAATTGGAAAGATCCAAACTACATGGTCCTTTAACACGAACGCGATAATTGACCATAACAGTGCCATTGGGAAATAGCATCAAAAAGACACTTCTGAAAAAAGGATCAGAAGGATCAGAAGAAATCAATAGGACTAGAAAAGATCAGAATAATCAGAGGTGAATAGATCAGAAGAGTCAGGAAAATAAGAAAATGGATCAGAAGGATCAGAAGAAATCAATAGGACTAGAAAAGATCAGAATAATCAGAGGTGAATAGATCAGAAGAGTCAGGAAAATAAGAAAATGGATCAGAAGGATCAGAAGAAATCAATAGGACTTGAAAAAATCCGAACAATCGGAGATGAAGGGATCAGAAGAGTCAGGAAAATAAGAAAATGGATCAGAAGGATCAGAAGAAATCAATAGGACTAGAAAAGATCAGAATAATCAGAGGTGAATAGATCAGAAGAGTCAGGAAAATAAGAAAATGGATCAGAAGGATCAGAAGAAATCAATAGGACTAGAAAAAATCCGAACAATCGGAGATGAAGGGATCAGAAGAGTCAGGAAAATAAGAAAATGGATCAGAAGGATCAGAAGAAATCAATAGGACTAGAAAAGATCAGAATAATCAGAGGTGAATAGATCAGAAGAGTCAGGAAAATAAGAAAATGGATCAGAAGGATCAGAAGAAATCAATAGGACTAGAAAAAATCCGAACAATCGGAGATGAAGGGATCAGAAGAGTCAGGAAAATAAGAAAATGGATCAGAAGGATCAGAAGAAATCAATAGGACTAGAAAAAATCCGAACAATCGGAGATGAAGGGATCAGAAGAGTCAGGAAAATAAGAAAATGGATCAGAAGGATCAGAAGAAATCAATAGGACTAGAAAAGATCAGAATAATCAGAGGTGAATAGATCAGAAGAGTCAGGAAAATAAGAAAATGGATCAGAAGGATCAGAAGAAATCAATAGGACTTGAAAAAATCCGAACAATCGGAGATGAAGGGATCAGAAGAGTCAGGAAAATAAGAAAATGGATCAGAAGGATCAGAAGAAATCAATAGGACTAGAAAAGATCAGAATAATCAGAGGTGAATAGATCAGAAGAGTCAGGAAAATAAGAAAATGGATCAGAAGGATCAGAAGAAATCAATAGGACTAGAAAAAATCCGAACAATCGGAGATGAAGGGATCAGAAGAGTCAGGAAAATAAGAAAATGGATCAGAAGGATCAGAAGAAATCAATAGGACTAGAAAAGATCAGAATAATCAGAGGTGAATAGATCAGAAGAGTCAGGAAAATAAGAAAATGGATCAGAAGGATCAGAAGAAATCAATAGGACTAGAAAAAATCCGAACAATCGGAGATGAATGGATCAGAAAATTCAGGAAAATAAGAGAAAGGATCAGAAGAATCCGAAGAAATCAATAGGAATAGAAAAAAAATCAGAACCATAAGAGGTGAATAGATCAGAAGAATCAGAAGATGAGATACGAGTGACTTACCGAAACGGTGAATTATGAATTTGAGCAACTTTGCTATTGATGAAGCAGCTGTTTGGTGTCCAAAGTCGCTCAAGAACTTGATGATTCAGCGACAGATTTCCTAAAAAGAGAAAAATTCAATTCAGTGTTTGGTTTTCGGCCCCCCTACCTTTACACGGGCTCATTTGCTGAAAATTGAGGGCTGGGTCAAGCCAAGTTTCAGTGATGTAAATGTCCATCTCAAAATCATTGGTCAATTCATCGATTGAAGTGATGGCTTGAATCCAAATCTCGACGATCACCGTCATCCCCTCCTCTTCTGGAAAAAAATCAATAAATCGAACTGATCAATTTATCGATTTTTTTTCTTTCTCACTTGGTATTCGAAATTTGTTGTATCCGGTTCCATTGAGAAGTTGATCGATGACGTCAGTGTCTCTCGTGCAATTTCGTCGACGAAGAGTGGTGCTTGACAGTGGATACGATACTAAATTTTGAAGCTCTTTTTCGATGGGTCTCACAACGAAAACGATTTTAAATTTATTTTTTTTTAAAGGAGGAAGGGGGATGATTTCGAATATTCTTACGCAAAACTCTCTTTCATATTTTGCTGTCAATTCAAAAAAAAATCAAACTGCGTATCGATTTGTATATAGAAAAAGAGTTGCTACGCAGCAAAATTCATTTTTTAAGTGTCTTTGACTAGTTGAAGCAAGTGTGCTCCGCCGTAAACAAAAAAACGTTCATTTTCTAGAAGTGAGTTTGAACCGCACGTGAACAATTTTTTTTTCATCAACCAAAAGCATAAAAAGTCGTCGTTTATGACGTTTCTAAATACATGTCGGTGTTTGCAGACCCATGGGAAAACTCAACAAAAAACAACTATTTTTTTTAAACTTTTTTCCGGCACTCTCAAATAAATCTGACAATGTCGTCATTTATGATGCCATGTGTTCGCCACCACCGCACGGCGTTGGTGTCTGTTTGCACACATCTGGGGAATGTCGGCGAGTGGGAACATTTTTTTTTACCGTGCTCCGATGATTGAAGGCTGAGGCTCAATTCATTGAAGTCCAAGTCTGATGTGATGATCAAAACTGGAAGGGTCGATAATAAAGTGAAGATCATTCAAAAATCCTAAAATTTCGAAGAGTTTTTTTTTGTTGTAAAATTTTGAGCAAAAAAAATTGAGAAAAAAAAGTTGTTTTCTCTCGTTCTCTGTTTCTCTCGCTCTATCCGTTCGGTGTCTGTTTCTCTGAGTTTTTTTTTGTCTTGTTTTTCTTCTTTTTTCTCTGCCTCTCTGTGATCTCACTCTCTCCCTCTCTCTCTGACTTTGAGAATTAAGAAAATATCGCAGAAGGTGATATAAAAATGATGATTAATTAATGAGGAGCGCTCACCCCCCCCCCCCCCCCCTCCTTTCAAAAATAAATTGAGGAAAGGAGGAGACTGAAAAGAATAGGAAAAAATAGGCTGAACTTGCTGTGGATTGTTGTGTGTGAGCTTAACGGGTGTGTGTGTGTGTGTGTGTGTGAGCTCCAACCATTATCCGGAAATATTTAAGGTTTGGAGGTGTGAGAGAGAGAGAGAAAGAAAGACATAGAGAAAGATAGAGAGGAATTGAGAAAAAAAGAGCACCGGCTTAGGGTCCAATTAAAGTCGTTAGAAAATAGATCGACACTTTTTACTTTTTTTTTTCTTCTTCTTCTTCGTCCTTCAGGGGGGGGGGGGGGGATTCCTCATCATTATTTTTCATCACCGTCATCATTAAAAAAAGCTCGAAAAGTCTGGAAAAAATGTCGCTTTTTTGTCGCCTTGTTTTTTCCTGGTTTTTCTTTTCACTTCGATCGGCGAGATCCGCAATGATGATGGTGTTATGACAACACTACGCGTTGACGGACTACACATATAATTTTAATTAACTGGGGGTTTTTTTTCTGAGAAATTCTCTGAAAATAATAGAGAGAAAAGTTATTGAAAATTCAGATTTCTCACTGGTTTCTTTCATTCATAAAAAAAACAACGCGTTTGTTATTGAAAACAATGTACTGTATTAAAGGGACACACACACATTGAATGAATTTTCTTGTTCTACTGTACTTCGAAAACTCTTGCAAACAAATTCTACAGTACCACACTAAATTTTAAAAACCAAACGAAGTGAGTTTGATTTTCACTGATTTCACCTTTAAAGGAAAACATTACGGTAGCTTTTAGTAAAGCTGTGCCTGTCGGCACGAAATAATTTAAGTGAAAACATCAGAAAAAACAACAAAAAATCTTCATTTTGAAGCACAAAAAATTGAACACAAAAAATATGAAGAAAGGAAAGGAGGAGGGGAGAGAGAGAGAGAGAGAGAGAGAGAGAGAGAAAAATGAAAAAAAAAAACGACGAAGACAAACTTTTCATATATCATTTTTTTTCTCATTCAAGGATGACGGCGGTGATCCCTCCCCCTTTTGGTTTGGCAAAAGAGATAGGAAAATGAAAACCCGATGAAGAGAGAAAAAAAAAATGAAAAAGTGGGGAGGAGGAGAAGGGCGGAGCAAGAGCAGAGAGGAGGAGGAGGAGGAGGATTTCATCTCTCAAACCGGAAGGTGTCAAAAGAGGGAGGAAGAAGAGAATAAAAATAGGGGAGGGAGGGATGGGGAGCAAGTAAAAAATATTTTTAAAAAAAACTGCTGGAAAAATATTTGAGACGAGTGAGGTATTTTTTTTGTGCTCAATTCGAATCCCCCCCCCCCCTTCTCCCGCCCCTCTTCTTCGTTTTATTTGTTTATCGTCGAAAAAACATTCTGCGACGCGAGATGACACCGCCAATATTGTGTCGCAGCAATTTCAAATTCTTATTTTGTTGTCGTTGTTAAGCGGGTGGGTCTTGTAACGAAAATTTGAAAAAAAAAAAATTAATAACAAATTGTTTTTTTTTTGACAGGGTAGGTCTCGCAACGAAAATTTTCAAAGAGTAGTTTTGACAAACGTTTTAAGAGAAAAGGACTAGAATTAATTTCAAGAAACGCAATTATTGTGCAAACGCGCTCCAGTGAACACATCACTTCAAAAAAAGAAAGTGTCGGCAATTGTGTTGCCTTATGCTTCACGGTGTCTGCACAAAAAACAAACTTTTGAATTGAAAAAGGTGAACATCTCCATCAATTCTAACAAGAAGCTCGCACCCAAATATCGTAGAGATACTGAATGATTTATATACCGTTGGATAGCCCTTGAAAAGCTCTATCAGATAGCATGTTCATTTTTTCGAGAATAAATCTGGTGTGCAATCTACAAAGCTTTGAAATGACACTGTAGGTGTACAGTATGAAAAGTGAAAAAATGGCTTTGAAAATTCAAATTTATCGGCGTCCAAAATGACGTCACTTTTTAATCAGGTCAAATTTGAATGAAAAAGTGACGTCATTTTCAGAACTTTCAAAGCCATTTTTTCACTTTTCATAATCGAGATTTCAGATTAATTTTAGTGTTAAAATATTCTCCAGAATCTCAGCTTTCATTTGAGCCAAAAAAATCAAAAACTCAAATTTTCAGCAAAAATCGCAAAAAAACAATTCATTTTGTGTTCACCCGACATTTCACGGTTTTGTTTATCCCCCTAAAAACGAAATTTTTTGCGATTTTTGCTGAAAATTTGACTTTTTCATTTTTTTGCTTTAAATGAAAGCTGAGATTCTGGAGAATATTTTAACACTAAAATTAATCTGAAATCTCGATTATGAAAAGTGAAAAAATGGCTTTGAAAGTTCTGAAAATGACGTCACTTTTTCATTCAAATTTGACCTGATTAAAAAGTGACGTCATTTTGGACGCTGATAAATTTGAATTTTCAAAGCCATCTTTTCACTTTTCATATTCGAGATTTCAGATTAATTTTAGTGTTAAAATATTCTCCAGAATCTCAGCTTTCATTTGAGCCAAAAAAATCAAAAACTCAAAATTTCAGCAAAAATCGCAAAAAAATGTCTAGTTTACGGCGATAAACGCGAAACCGTGAAATGTCGGGTGAAAACACGGGGTAAAAGTCAATAAAATCGATAAAAAATAAGCTTTTCAGGCTTAGAAAAATTAAAATATCGATATAAATCATTTTAATACAACTCTCATTCGAGTAGTTTTTATAAACTTTGAAAAACCCGGGTGGGATCTACTCTAACGGTTATTGTGGGATGCTTTATCTTTAAATTTTGTTCTAAAATGGCTTCGTTTTTCACATCTTTAATTTCCCATTTAATTTCTAACAGGCCGCCACTAGCGGTAAGAAAAATTTATTTGTCCCCCAATGGGGACCGGGCCGAGCTCAACAGCAGTGCAACGCTGAGACGACCCTCGGAAAGTCGGAGCAAGCCCCGGGTCTTTCCAAGTTTCCAAAAATCATATAACCTTAATTACACTCATTCGAGTGTATACCGTAGGTTAATACGATAAGAACAGATACTACACTTTGATCTTAGCTAATAAGCCGAAGAAGCGATAGTTTCCCAACTTTCTTCGACATTCATTCAATGTGTTCACCCAACATTTCACGGGTTCGCGTTTATCGCCGTAAAAATAAAATTTGTTGCAAATTTTCCGAATTTTGTCTGAAAATTTGACTTTTTGATTTTTTTAATTTTAAAATATTCTACAGAATTTCAACTTTCATTTAAAGCAAAAAAGGAAAAAACTAAAATGTATTAAATATTAACACAGTTGACTTTCTGCTACAGTAACCCAATTCTTTTTCAACTTTCAAAAATTCGGCAAAATTCTTCTAGCTGTAAAGGAGAAAAAACCGAGCCGCAAGCTCCCCGATTTCTGACACATTTCCGGTTGAACCGGATAAGGTGGTGAGGAAAAAAAGTTGAAACAGAAAATAAAAGAAAAATTCTCCCTATTGGCAGAAGGGAGGAAAAGAGCACAAAAAGTGCCTACGACGACGACGACGACGCCCTCATGTGTCAGTCACAATTACGCGTGACGACGCAAAGCAATTTCGGTGTTTCTAAAAAGCTGTTTAATCGACCTTTCAGTCAGGCACACACACACACATCAAGTTTTTCGTTTTGTCGAAAAAGGGCCTTCGGCTTCTGCTCTTTCTTTTTACGTCTTTTCTAGAATTACGTGTGCTTCTTCTTTAAGCTGTAAATCTTTACGACAAAACAAAAAGTTAACAGAAAAAAATTGTGGTGGAAAAAAAATTGAGAAAGAATAACATGATATACCGGTTACTTCATCAATGATCAGTTCAAAGTTTTGAGGATACAAAATAAATTCAAAAAACAAAAAAGAAAAAAAAGGAAAGAGGAAAACAAAATTTTCAAATAAAATTACAACAAATTGAAAACATTAAACAACGGCGTGTCGTTGGGTTATGAAACAAAACATTGAAAAAAAAATCACTCATTCAACAGACAAAAACAATATTACCTAGGGACAAATTGAGATGGGGCCGGTGGTTGTAGGGATAGTGGTGGTGGTACAAAGTTTGATGACGACGTGCTCATCGCCGTCGTCGTCGTCGCGTTTCTCATCATCAACAAATGTGGCGGTATCGATGGAATTGGTGGCGGCGGTTGCGAAAAGTCGGGAGGCGGGATTTTCTGGAAGCCACGTTTTGTGTTTTGTTTAAACTGTCGAATCATCAATAATTTTCTCCTCGCTTTTCTTACCACATCAATCGGGAATGGGATTCCGTTTATTGTTGAAATTAGATGAGCTGATTTTGATGATGATGATGACGGTTCATCGATTGATAATCTCGTCGAATTTCGATTCAACAATAAAGGACTCTGAAAATCTTCTCATTGTTCTCTCTCTCTCTCTCTCTCTCTCTCTATTGAAAAAGAAATGATTCTTCTTTACCGCTTTTTCCTGCGCCTGAATATCATCAGATGAAATTCTTGGCGATACTGAAAATTTGTTTTTGTTTCTCAATCTTTCTTCATTTTGCTTAAATTCTTTACTTGTTAATGGCAGATGATTCGACGAAGATGCATGAATTTCTTCTTTTTTCAAATGTGGCGAATTCATCGGATTTCCAGATGACGGAAATGTTGTATGCGTTATATTGATCTGAAGGGAAGTGTCTTCTCTATTTTGTTTCTCAATCAAAACACAGAACAAAAATCAATAACTTACCACTCGAACCGACGGCGAATTAACCATCGGATTACTAAATTGACTAGATGATGGTCCGTTGTGATGATTGTTCGGCACCGATATCGATAAATGATGATGATTTTGTGATCCTCGATTCCTTCGATTTCCCGTCACCAACCATGCTCGACAATCACTGTTCATTCTACAAATCAAGTTGCTCAGTTTTTGTTTTTAAACCAAATCAAATCAATCAATAAAAAAATCACTTTTCAACTCTTTCAAACGCCAAATGCTCATAAGGTGATGGCGGATCAATGAAGATCACTTCTTCACACGGATCATTTTCTGTCGTCGGTATTGACATTGCCGCTTTGTGTTGCATTAGAGCATCCGTATCAAGTTTTTCATTCTCTTCGTGCTCCTGTTTTATTAAACGCTTCAGGTGCACATCTTCATCTGGCACAAATATCATGCACTAAACATTATTTTTATTTCTTTTAAAATCCTTTCTTTTTTTTGCCTCTCTTTTTCTCACTTTTCTGTTAAAACCTTCGAACATCATCAATTTCCGTTTTCTTTTATCCAGAATACAATTCGTCATGTCCAATAAAAAGTTTTTTCTTCTTCTTGGCGCCAATAGAATGAGTCTGAAATTTATTGATTTTTTAACTCGAAAAACACATGTCAAATTGCAATTTTCTTCTTTAAACGACCCAGATGTCTTCCATTTCGTTTCAACACCTCACCTCATCATCGATTTTCCAATGATTCCTCTCAGGAAGTCCGGTCTTTTCAGTGTTGCCATTCGATTTCTTGGCACTCCGTCGATTTTCATCGCGTCCGCCACAACGTCGGCGCTGATCAGTGTCCAGTTCTCGTGCGGATGCTCGGCCAAGTATCGTCGAACCCACGTCGTTTTTCCGACCGCTGGCAGTCCGATCGTCATTAGCATTGTGCAGTCGGCTTTTGATGACGGCGCCGCGCGACTTCGCACCAAATTTTTCTTATCAATTTCTGTTATGAATTTCCATTGTCTGTTTGGGCTTCTGAAGGACAAAAAAAAAGTTGATTTTTTTCAACAAATTTCAGCTTTTTTTCGCTTTCTTACAAATTCCACTTTTCATCTGTCAAATCCTGTCCGAAATTGACGTGAACATTGGCATTTTTAACACAAATTGTTGGAAAGACTACGTCACCATCTTTTAGCACTAATTTATTGAAAGCAATACCCATATCTTCATCGTTTTTGAAAAATGACAGCGATCCATTTTCAAAATCCTACAAAACGTTTTTTTTTTTGTTCAACATCAATGAATCAATAAATCAATACCAATATACACGTAATAACGTCACCAATGCCAAAACCCCCGCCGAAATTCGTAAAATGATTTTGTGTCGCCCGTTTTCCCGAACTCGAAATGCACCACGATCCTGACGATTCGCCAAGCTGAAATTCGTTCATTTTCAGCTTACGATTCGTCACTGTTCGCTTCGCTTACCAATATTTTGGCTGTTGATAGCGAGTATCCAACTCGAACATCACCAGTTTCACTCATAAATTCAGTTGGCAAGTGTTGAATCGATTGGAACGTATCAATCTAAATAATTGTGGTGTGTAAAATAAAAAGACCAAAACCAAAAAAAAAAAGAAAAAAAGACCTGAATCTGAAATCCAAGCTTCAGCGACTTTTCAGTAATTAAAGGTAATTGGAGCCCGAAATTCGATCGAACTCCTCCCCACATTAATGCCAATCCATCTTGTGAGAATGGCTCAATCAGCCATATATTATCCTCGTTACTTTTGACATGAATATCCGCATTATCTGCAAAAAATCAATTATTATTTATGCCATTTTCCATCGCCCACTTACAATAATCCAATTCAATGCTTTCATCTGTCGGAAGTCTTTCTTCATCAGGTATCTGCACCAGACTTTTCTTCTCCTTCTTTTTCGCCGTTTTTATTCCAGCCGCAATTTCGAACAGCTCGTTCTCATCGACTTCCGGCACCGGATCACCGTGATAATAAACTTCTTCCGGATTCTCTTTTTCGATTATCGGCTTATCGTTCTCATTTGTTGAATCGTCGATCATTTGACAATATTGATCAGTTGATTCGGCCGCTTCTTTTTCTTCGCTTTCCTTGTTTAATGATTGCAACACGGGCAGAGCCATTTTCAATAAATCTCTTGCGCTTGGCCTTAAAATATTTTGCTTTCATTTTTCTATTCAAATCTGAAAATCTTAAAACTACTTACGCTTCTTTATTCTTCTCTTGAAAATCGATTTCCGTTTCAATTAATTCGACTTTTTTCACTGCTTTCGAATTGTCATTATTTTCTTCCTCTTCTTCTTCTATCATTTCATCGTCTTCATCCGTATTCTTATTCTCTTCATCTTTTTTTGATATTTCTTCATCACCATCCTCATCGTCGTCATCGTCTTCTTCATCAACATCGTCGTCGTCGTCTTCTTCTTCCTCATCTTCCATTGCCATTGTTGGCACATAATCATAGACTTTTGATGATTCAGTCATTTGACTATTTTCGAATGGATCATATTCTTCTTCTTCTTCATCTTCATTTTCTCTCTCCGCTTCTTCTTTATTCAAAGATTTTTTTCCGGATTCTGCTTTGGTTTCATTCCCACTCTGATGATCGTCACTAACAATTGTATCTCTTATCACAAATTCATCATCTTCATTCGTCACTTTGTTCTCCTCAAATTTCTCGTTTGATTCATCTTGCTCATCTTTCGTTGTTCCCAATATTGGTCCAAATATTATTTGAACTCTTTCTTTCAAATCGTAACGTCTTGAATTTAACGACGCTGCTGGTGGTGGTGGCGGCGGTGATGATGACGATGATGACTGTGATTGTGACGACGATGGTTGCGATAATTTAGCAGCACATGATGATGATGATGATGATGATGATGATGAGAGCGGTGGTGGTGGTGGCGGCGGTGGCGGTGGTGGTATCAGATGCGGTTCGATTTTTATGATTTTTGGTGGCGGTGGTGGCGGCGGCGGTGACAATGACGACGAATCGATTCGCCCGATTGTTGACTTTGGTGCTAGCATCAATGTTGGCGCTTGTTTCATAACGATATTGTTTGAAATTTGCGCATAACTTGGTGGCGGCTGATCGAATCGACTTTGTCGGCGCGGCCTCGTTTCTAAATGCAACATCGGCGACAGAGTCGCGCTCTTATTCATCGGATCGATCATCCTTGGTGGCATTTGTCGTGGTTTTGGTGGTGGCGGTGGTGGAAGATTGCTAAGTGTTGGACTCATTGGGAAATGCTTAAAGTCAGCACCACCAATGGCTCTTACATGTTCATCCTCCGTTTTTACCCGTTCTGCTGAAATAAAATTTTATTTAATAGTTGAAAAACCATCTTTTTTTGAATAAATCCTACGCTTGCACATATTTTTAGTTGATTCAGCATTTTTCTTAGGCAATGTCGATGACATTAACGCGGCGATAGCATCAACCTGAAAAAAAAACCCTGCGGCTGAACTAATTGGTTTAAAATTACTTTTTCTAGTGCTTCATCCTTCTTTTTCAGTGCTACATCAGTTTTGTCGTGAGAATCCTTCTTTTTCTGGCTGTCAGATGATAAAGTCTTGGCAATTTTTCTGGCTGTCGGAACGTTCGAATCGCTCGGCTTTTTCATTTCAGCTAATTTTTCAGCCCATTTTTCTTGCCAAGACGTTTTACTTGGCTTCGGTTTCACAGAACAATTATTGATTGTTGGTTTCGTTTTTTTTATAATCAATGATTTGCTATTTTTTTCAATCTGAAAACGTTAAAAAAAATTTTTTAATTAAAAAATGCTTCTTTCTGTTTACTTGAGTCGAAAAATCTGAAGAAGATTCCCTTTTTCGTTTTCCAGTTCTTAAAATTTCTTCTGGATTCGTTGAATCCATTTTTTGCTTTTTTAATTTTGGAGATGGTTGACTGGAAACTTCAGCTGAATTTCTACTTTCATTAATTTCCTCGTCTTCTTCCTCTTGTTTTATTGATATCTGAACACTTCAGTTTTACAAGAATAACATTTTAAAAATATTTTTACTTCTATTTCAGGTTTTTTTGAAATTTTTCTCTTCGGTGTTTTGGTTTCTGTTGGATCAAAGTCTGGATCATCCTAAACTTTGATTTTTTTCGGGTTTAAGTTAAAAATATTTACATTTTTTTTGCTTTTTGATGATGATAATTGTAAAAGGTCCGGCTCATCATCTAAAATGTCTATGATTGATTCATTTCCTTTTTCATTTTTCTCCGTTGGCTCTTCGTTTTGTTCAAAATCCTCAGTTAGCTCATTTTTAATTTGCTTCTCGTTTTCTTCTTGCTCTTCCTGCTCTTCTACTTCTTCTACTTCTTCTACTTCTTGTTTCACAACTTTTTCCGATTTATTCAATTTTTTTGGCGTTGCTTTTTTTTTTTTTTTCTGTAAAAATGTGTTTTTCAAATTAAAAATATGACGAAATTGTATACCGCGGAAGCCGAAACTGTTGGTGATGGCGTTTGAAAGGTGAAACTTGATCCATTTGTAATAAACTCATATAATCTATCTGATAGAACTGTTTTTGCACCGCTTGTATCGAGCCCTCGTTCTTTTAATTCCTATAAAAAATTATTGTTTAACTTAAATAATTTAAATATTTTCCGCTTACTTTTACTAAACGATTCTTATCCAAAAATTGTATAGTTGCTATGTTTAAAGTTGAATTCGAGTTACTACGTCGTGATGAGCGTAGTGACATTTCAAAATATCTGAAAAATTTAATTAAATTTATTTTTTTATGAAAAAAAATTAAATATTTTGAGAATTTTTAAATTCGAAAAAAACAAGTTTTTTTTCTTTTTCTTTTAATTAAAAATATTCAAAATAAATAAACTTCGCGCTCGACTTATTTTTTAAATTAAATTTAATTATTTTGAAACTATTAGGAAAAATTGTTTTTTTGAGCAAAAGTATTTAATAAAAATAAAACTTTTATTTATAAATTACAAATTTCTTAAGGAAAAGAAAATAAATTCGCCTCAAAAAAACAAAAATTGCGCAATAAATGAAAAAATATCACGCGTAAACATAAAGAGACGGCAAATGCGTCATGTTCAAGAATGGCGCGAACCGAAAGCGCGCAAGGAACTCACGCACCCTCCCACTTATGCACACTCTCTCGTCATTAGCATTGTTTTATTTTTTTTATTTTTTTGGGAAATTTAACGAGTTTGAAAGCAATTAATAAAGATTTCTTTTGAAATCTTAAATATGATAAATAATTTTTTTCAGGTTTATTCGAATGTCAATAAATTCACAAAAATGTTTTTAGAAAAATTCTGCTACGTTTTTTTTCAAATTTCCCGGAATTTAATCAAACGTATTGGATTAATTTTAATTTTTTCAATAACAAAAAAAACAATTGGTTAGCTTTCGCTAGCAATAATTAGTTAAAAGTTGTGCGAATTTTCGTCAATTGTGATGCAAATGGTTGCGTGGTGTTTGCAGACACTTTCAAAATCGTTTTGCCCATTTTTTCTGAAAAAAAAAACTTCAAAATATTTCTGTTTTCACATTTTCAACGATTTTTTTTGTTCTCCAATATCCGGTTGCTTAGTTTCCAGACAATGAATGAAGCGAAAGAAAAAACAAATGTTTTGACGGACCCTTTTTTAGTTGAATTCTCGTATTCGAAATTTTTTGTAATGTCAACTCTAGTATTTTATCCTCATCATTCGGCTTATCCAACTCCAAATGTTTTTACTCAGCAACCCTATCCACAACAGCCAACAACAATTATGTTCGTGTTTTATTTCCACAAAAAAAAATGATTTTTGCGTAAGATTCGGTGTAAACACCAATAGAAAAATGCACACATTGCAGAATAAAATAAAAGTAAAATTTCGTGTCAAAGTTTAAATTTTAAAAAAAATGTTTGCAAGCACGCCCTATTGATAATTTTTAAAATTTTGAAAGTAAAGAAGTTTAACGCCACAATTTATTTTCTGTGCATTTTTACGTGTAGTGAATGCACATAAAGAATTTTTTTTTACAAACCAACGCAAAATCTCTCCCCGATCACTTTTTTTCAAGTCGCGTCTGTTTAAGAAATGTTAAATACTTGTCAAAGAAAGTGTGCGCTGTTTGCAATAAAAATTCCAGTTTTTTTTTTTGAATTTTTTTTTGCAGATATCAACAACAACCACAAAATCAATCTCAAACTTCTGATTGTTGCCAATGTTGCCAATGTTGTTTAATGTGCTGTGCTTGTTCCTATTTAATTTCCTGTTTGAGCGGAATTTGTTGTGACATGATTTAACACGGCGTCTCCTTTCTAGCAACAATACAGATGTATGCAATCTCGCTCCAGCGAACCATAAAAAGTTTAAAGTTTTTTCTAGTTTCTTGCGTGAAAATGAGCAAATTTATTTATTTTGGCAATTTTTAATAAAAAATTTAATTCCAAGATTATTCTGTGTTCACCTACAGTAGTAATTAATTATTTTTCTTCTTCTCTTCCATCGCCTTCGCACCAGGGGGCGTGGCCTAATTGTAGTGCGCACGATCTGCCCGCGCTTCTCTCCTTGGCATACGTCCAAAGGGCGTGGGCCACTTTATTTACTAAACAATGGAATTCAAAATAGTCTGAAGATGCTCCAAATTTGTTTTCAATGTGTCGATGTATTCGTTCAGATCGTCGGTGGGACTAACACAGAATTTTTGTTTTTTGAATCCAATTTCTAGCCCTTTAAGGAGGCCTTCAGTTGGATCAAATTGTTCACGAGCCAATTCGATCTTGTTTGAGAGATCCCACTTATCCAAATACATCTTTGCCATCTTCAACCAGGAATTGTCGTCGTGTTGATTTTTCACATCAGAATATTGTTTTCTCCATTCTTTGTGTGGAAAAGATGTGATCAGTTTGCTTCTGATATCTGGATAAATTTCGAAATCGCCTGTAGGGGCAAAGTCAACAATTGCGGCGTGCTGTGTCCCTTTCCACCTTCCTTAAATCAATTATATTACAGTTTTCAGACTCTAAAACAAACCGCAATTCTGTTCATGTAGATCAGAAATGAATAGGAGCACTCTAAGCATAACCAATTGAACAACGATATCCGCGCAAAGGCTGTTCTCATCAATCACGTCTTCAAGAAGCTCAAATCTGTCGTCCCATTGAGTAGCAATGTATCTGAAATATGCAAAGATGTACAGTAATGGCCATAAATATAAACAATATTGGTTTTTTGACAATAACTTTTTTGCACAGGTAACTGATCGTTCTGAAAATTTTAGACGTCTTTTAATACCGTAAAAGACGTCTGAAAATGAATAATGATGTCACTTTTCAAAACGATCGGGGGTTACCTGTGATAAAAGTTGTTCTCAAAAAACCAATATTGTTCATATTTATGGCCAGTGCTGTATGTACAGTAGCGGCCATATAGAAATGACCTTTGACTTTTTTTGCTCTAACTTTTCTCAAATATACCCGATCGAGCTGAAACTCAGGTATAATGTTTTAAGCGCACTAATACATCTTTTTTTCAAAAAGGATTGTGCATGTGCGCTCTAATGCGAATTTTTTCGGATTTTTCCAGAATTTCGATTTTTTTGAATTTTTTTGTTTTTTGAATTTTTGTTTTTAAATTAATTATTTTTAATTGTTTTTGACAGTTTTTGTTTATAAAATTAATTTTGAGTATATTTTTTATCATTTTACAGAATATTTCTGAATTTTTGTTATAAAATGCTTTCAAAAGATCAACAAGAAGCTGTGGTCCGCGGTTTTTTGAACGGCAGCTCACAAAAGGAGCTAGCAGATCAGTTTGGGATCTCGGTTTCTGGAGTGAAGCTGATTATAAGAAGATACAGAAATAACGGATGTAAAGTTGTCATAAAAAAATCACCTGGGCGCCCTAGGATCACAAACCACGTCGAAGATCGGGCAATTGTTGGCATGAGCCGGAACAACCCACGGCTGACAGCAGTTGATATTCGAATGGAAATCGTCAAATCTGGGACACCACCGCCATCCGTGAGAACAATAAGACGAAGGCTTTGTTCTGCTGGGCTTTTTGGAAGAATTCCAGTGAAAAAACCATTGATTTCGGCGAAAAATCGCCGAGCACGCATTGAGTTCGCCAAATCTCATATTGGCTGGACTGCGGATCAATGGAAAAACGTCATTTGGAGTGACGAGAGCAAATTCATGCTCTTCGGGAGTGACGGTATACGCTATGTACGCCGTCCTATCGGTTCCAGACATGAGGTGAAGTACCAATGCCCGACTGTCAAACACGGTGGTGGCTCGGTCATGGTGTGGGGATCTTTCAGTGGGAAAGGTGTGGGTCCAATTGTTTTTATTGAAGGAATAATGGATTCAACTAAGTACCTAGATATTCTCAAGGACACAATGCTCCCGTATGCTCGTCAAAAACACGGTCGCAGCTATATTTTTCAACAAGATAACGACCCAAAGCATACGAGTGCGGTTGTCCGCAAGTGGTTCAAGGATAAAAGAATCCCGGTTATGGAGTGGCCAAGCCAATCTCCGGATCTTAATCCAATTGAACACTTGTGGGAACATGTGGAGAGAAATTTGAAAGATATTAAATCCACAAACGCCTCTTCCAAGTTTCGGGAAATTCAAAAAGTCTGGCAGAACATCCCACAGCAAGTCATCGATCGGTTGTTGGAGTCTATGCCCCGCAGATGTCAAGCAGTCATAGATGCCAAAGGCTACCCGACTAAGTATTGACCTCATTGATTGTTTTTATTGTTACTTTTTAGTTTTTATATATTCGTTTAGCTTTTTTCCTTCAGTTTTCCATAAAGTTGTTTTTTTCCAAAAAATCGAAAAACAGTTTTTTCGCGAAAAAAAATTTTTTTTTGAACGAACAACTATTTCCATTGATAATTAGATGAAAACGTGTGTTGAAAACATTATACCCGAGTTTCAGCTCGATCGGGCATGTTTGAGAAAAGTTAGAGCAAAAAAAGTCAAAGGTCATTTCTATATGGCCGCTACTGTATATGTTTACGCAAAGTTGTAAAATCCTTACGGGCTTGTTTCGGTTTCAGTCGATTTACAAGGAGGGATAATATGAGATTTGGGGCAGACACCGATTAATTCTAATAATTTATAGCAATAGAATTCGGAGACGTCCGGCATCTGTCCTAAGCTCGAGCCTTTTGTGTCATAAAAATGATGGCATCTAAACAGAAATGGATCTTGAATGAATGAATAGAAAACATACTTAACGTTGTACTTCGAAACCGAATCTTCTCCATGAATCTGTACAAACGCAAGTGTGTTCGTTGTCCTGCCTCCGAAGTGCTCATCTCGTTCTTCGAAATAACAAGTGAATTTGGAATCTTCATTTCCTCTCTTCTGATCATGGAGATTGTGGAAGTACTGCTCCGTCGCTTTACGAATCAATCCCACGTCACCATCGGTCCAAGCAGCGACTTTAGTATGATTCTGTCTTTGAAAGCTGTTGAATTGGACGTAGACATTGAAGAATCCGCTTTTGGTTAAACGTTCGTTATGTTGGACAGCTTCTTTTGCGAATTCCATTTTGTTCGAGCGCTGCTTCAACACTAACTCAACACATTTTTTGTACTCGTTCCACCATGGAAGATCAGCATGTTTCTGAAAATAAACAATTTTACGGAGCAATTTCACTAATTTTATTCAACTCGAGAGCAATTTTACAGAATCCGCTAGCTACAGTACTGGCCATAAATATGAACAATATTGGTTTTTTGAGAACAACTTTTATCACAGGTAACTGATCGTTCTGAAAATTTTAGACGTCTTTTAATACGGTAAAAAACGTCAAACTTTTTTGCTCGGGTAACCCCGATCGTTTTGAAAAGGTGAATTCATTATTCATTTTCAGACGTTTTTTACCGTAAAGACGTCTGAAATTTTCAGAACGATCGGTTACCTGTGCAAAAAAGTTGATCTTAAAAAACCAAAATTGTTTATATTTATGACCGGCACTGTACTTATCAGAATAACTAACCAGAATCAACGTTTCATTATCCTTCAGTCCTACACTTTCCAATGGACCATTTAACAAATCGATGCGACGATTTTCGCTGTCGTATATCTGTTGAAAATTTATCAAAATTTGAAAAAAAGAGAGAATTTTATCTTGGAGCTGCTTGATTGTCGCCTAAAACAATGAATTGTATTTAATACAGAAATGGAAAACATACCTGAGCTGTAAAATCAAATTTAACCGAGCCGTGTGACTTATTTTCGTGATCATGCAAGATGACGATAATGAACATTTCAACCTAAATCAATTAAAAATTAATACGAAATTAATTCTAAAATTCATGAAGCAAATGAAGAAGAAGAAGTCTCTTTTCTATTCACAAAAGTTACTGGAGGAATGTGATGCTGGTAGTCAGTCTCTCTTGCCTTCATCTGCGTCTCTGCTCACGCGTCACTCTCATCACCCTTCCACTCTACTCCAACGCGTTTGCGTGTCGCGTCGCGTGCGTCCAGTTCAACTGGGGCAAATGTGTGTGATTGTGCTTGTTGGTCACAGTGAGGAAGAGAGAATTGTTAAATGGTATGGATATCCAGATAAATTGAATTCTTGGTTTCCAGAGGAAGATTTAAAATTTTAAGAATCAAACACGAATTGCTTTTACCCGATTATCCTTGATTTTTTAGTACTTTGAGCAATGTTTTTATTAAAGGAAGCTTTTATTGTAACATCAGGTCGAGATGCAATAATTCTATCGTTTTGATACAACATCAAATACTAGAAGATATTGAATAATTGGACTATCAACAATTAGTATTCCGTCTCAAAAAACCACTATTCTTCCAACGAAAGGCTAGATTTTTTATGGTGCATCGACCGGGAATCGAACCCGGGCCCCTTGCGTGGTAGGCGAGCATTCTACCATTGAACTACCTTCTTGAATACTTTGATCTTGAATAATTGGACTATCAACAATTAGTACTTTGTCTACTGCTTCAATCAATCCTGCGGATCTAGGAATCTTTGATTCTGTCATTTTTATCTTGAGAATTTCAGAATTGACGCTTTATTAATTTAATTAACAACTTTGAAAGAAAGTCAGGATAAATTTTCAATTTATTTAAAATCAATTTTCTGAAGTAAATGAATCTATTGCAATTCTATTTCTTTTTTATATTTACTCATTATTATATTTTAGCAACACTAATTTGTACTTCTAATGCACCAGTACAATACTTTAGACTTCCAAAATTACACAAATGAGAAAATTAAATCATAGACAATTAAATGATGATAATAAAAAATCAAAAATAGTAAGTTATGAAGTATATAAACCGAACATCATTGAATATTCAAGTGATAAAAAATGAGAATTTCACGCCCACCATAAAAAGTTAAAAATGAGCAAATTTATTTATTTTGGCAATTTTTAATAAAAAATTTAATTCCAAAATTATTCTGTGCAAACACCGCCAGTTTGACGGTGTTTGCACAAATGTTCACTTACAGTAGTGTAATTAATTATTTTTCGTATTCGAAAAAAATTGGTTAAAAAAAACCTCAAAACTTGAATAAAAAATGAGAATTTCACGCCCACCTTTGCATTTTTAATTGAAATTCAGGGGAGAAAAAAAAAAAGATTTTTCGTGTTCTTTTTTTTTTTTTACTAAAAAAAGTGCCATTTTCGTCCGATTTTTTTTTCCAATTTTATTGTTTTCCAGATTTTTCTTTTCCAGAAAACGGAAAACTAACAGTTTTGGATTACGGTAGCAATAGTTTTTAACTGTGTCACTCTCCAACCAATATTTTACAATCCGTGAATTTTTGGCTGCGTACATACCTCAAAATTCTGCCATCCTGACTATCAAATGTGGCTTATTTTTATTTGACAAAATAAAAAAAAAGATTGCGTGAAATTTATTTTTAGTTTATGGTTTATCAATAGAGCGTGTTTTCATCATAATAAATAAATGGCGTGAAAATTGAGGAGAACAATTATTATTATTTTTTGTATATAAATAATATAAAAATTATACTTTGAAAAATATAAAATGAATAGAAAAAAAAATGATTTTTTTATTCTTTTTTTTGAACAAATAATATCATTAAACATTATTTTCTTTTATTTGAAAAAAAAACTGAACTTTTTTCTAAAAAAAATGTTTTTATTCAAATTTGTTTTGCTGATGCTTTTCAATATTTTTTTTTTCTACAGTAAGACATTTTTTTTCGTTGTGAGATATTTTTACGAAAAAAAAATTAAAAATGAACTTTTGAAAACAAAATCATGGTTTATTTCCCCGTTTTGTTTTTTTTCGGTTTCTTTTCCTCGAAAAAACTTCTGCTGTTTTTCAAGTTTTTATGGAAGTTAATTAGAATGCGCCTTTAATCTTTGATACTGTAGTCAATATGTTTTTTTATGAAAAAACAAACAAAAAATGTAACAAAAGTATCAGTTTTAATGGTGCGAAATCAACAAAATCAAACTTTTCAGCAAAGATTTTAACCGAAACTTTTAAAAAAATTAATGGCGGGAAAAAATAAAATTCAAATTTTTTCCCCTCGTTTCTCTTGAAAATTCGTAGTGAACTCTCTCACGTTTCGATTTTCATTGATAACAAAACTTTTGTCTGCAATTTCTTCACCTGCTTCTCGATATTTTTGACCAAAGTTTCTATTTTTTCCTTTTCCTCGCCTGCTCCAAACATCTTTAAAGGAGCACAATAAACAACAACGCAAAATTTTTTGTTTTAATTCCGCCTTTTCTGTGGGAAAAATTATTGTCCGATTACAGTAAGTTTCTTCAATGTATTTTTTTATTCTGTGAGTTACTGTAGCAGTGATTCATAGCTGTGAGAAATTAAAACTTTTTTCTGGAAAAATTGAAGACAATGGAAGAAAAGTTGTTTCTTTAATGTGCATTAGAGCGTACTTTCTTCCTATCCTAATTGGCTGTTTTTATTCATTTTTTTTTGAAGCTAATGATGCGTGCTTCTTAAGAATAAAAATAGTCGAGGAAATTTAAGATTTTTGAACTTTTCATTCAAAAAGAAATAAACATTTTTTAAACTTTTTTTCGCTATAAATAAATTTGGCTGCGTATATACTTGACACTGAGTATCAAAAGCAGTAATGAATAATAAAAATCTCTAATTTTGGTTCTCAATAAATTGATAAATATTGCAATAGAGCGTGCTTGCAACACGGTAGTGAAATCCTTTCTGCGTTAAAATAGAAAGGTGGCGGAGGAAGAGAAAGGAGCATGAAAATACCCAAAATATTTCCAGGAGCATTTGTAAAGAAAAAAAAACCCGAAATGCCTCCTAATTAATTCGGAAAAAACCGGAATTTTTTTTTTTTTTGGAGAATAATCAAAATGATGATTGAGTTCCGTCCTCCGTCTTCTGCTTCTGCTTCTGCTTCTGCTTCTGCTTCTGCTTCTGCTTCTGCTTTTCAGCGCTTCTTCCTCACCCTTCCCCCCTCTTCCCTTCCCTATTCATTCACCACGTCAGCTCAATTTAATGAGGTTTTTTTTTCCACGTCACAGATTTTTGATTTCTTCTTTTTCTTCTCAATTTCAGCTGTTGCGTTTCGTTTTTACAAATTTTTATGCTTTTTCGAAATAAAAAAAAACACTTTTTTTTTTTAGAAAAAATCGCGAGCTTCACCTCACCAAAGTTAAACATTAATTAAGAGACAGAGTGGAAAATTCTAAACCTGGCGGTGAATTCACGCTTCGCTGGTTACAAACTCTATTTTTAGAAAAACCCGAGAAAAAGTAGAAAAGAAATTCCTGACTTTTGAGCTTTTTGTTTTAAAAAATTGAGTTTTTTCCACTTTTTGAAACTCATGAACTTTGCAGAAGAAAGACTGGTATGCGCCTTTAATACAGTACTCACCAAGTCTTAAAAACCAAATTTTTTTTGGCTGTTTCTAAAGTTAAAAAATGTTTCAAACCCAACAAAATAGTGTGTGCCTTTAATACAGTAAGTACTCTAGTAAAAAACGAACAAAATTTCGTGATATTTTCTCTCTTTTTTTTTTGGAGTTTTTAGAAAGAAAGTCAAATACAAAACAAAAATAAATAAAATGTTGTGCGCCTTTAATAGAAGACGTCTAGAAAAATCCAATTTCTTGTCTTAACAAATAATTGATTGTCCCCTCCACTTATTTTTCAATTTTTTTAAAAGAAAATTGTAATAAAATAGTTTTTTTTAAATTTCAAATTAATGTTTGCCATTGATTTTTTTTATTTTTGCTTTTTCTTCTTTTTTTTAAACAGGATTAAGTCGTCATTTTTTATTGAGCGCTATAAACCCATTTCTTTACGTTTTACAATGTAAATATAATCTTTTTATTTTTATTTTTATGTTTATTTTTCTTCAATATTTCATGGAAGTCGAAAGTCATTGATCTCTTTTTCGGCAAAAACATTGATATCGTGATGAGACCTGAAAGAATTATTAGCACTGTGCACCTTTAAAACCATTGAACATTTTTAATTAAAATCTTTTTTTTTCGATACTTAAAGGTGCATCGAAAAAAAATTAATGGATTTTCACTAAAAAAAATGTCTAACTGTCATAATTTTAATATCGTGGTGAGACCTGAGTGACTAGTGAACAGGGTGCATCTTTTCGAATAACTAAAATAATCGTGTCATCCGATTACATTTTCTTGAAAAACTTTGATAAATTTCATTGAACATTTGTATTTTTTCTTTCAAAAAATAAATGAAATCGTGGTGAGACCAAAACAAGAACTGGCAGTGTGCGCCTTTAAAAATAAAACTATTTCTAATTGGAAAAAAAAAAAAACAAGAAACAAATGATTTAAAGACGCGTCACCATCAAAATCCAGAATTCGTTTGGTCTCAACACGTTTTTGACAAAAGAATTCTTTTCCACTCTTTTCCTCATTATTTTTCCTTCGAGGTGACGGGGAAGGAGGGGAGGGGGAGAAGAGGAAGGAGGGAACGATTGAATTTCGAGAAAATCAAATTAAAATTGGACAGGGTGGGGGGGGGGGGGGGGGGGATTTTTGACCAGAAAAAGCTTTTTTTTTTTCTTTTTTGTTTTCCCCTTCTTTTCCCACAATTTTAAACTTTTCCTAACAATTTTCATTTATTTTGTATTTCAATTTAAAAAAAATTCTGAATTATCAAATCAGTCAGAGGGGACATTTCTAATTCGTCTTAAATTCCACCTCCCCCCCCCCCCCCCCTTCAACATTTCCTCGCTTTCCTAATGCGCCGCCGTAATTCTGAACTTTCCGTAACGGAGTTTCTCCCTCTCTCTCTCTCTCTCTCTCTTTCTCTCTCTCTCTCTCTCTCTCTCTCTCTCTCTCTCTCTCTCTCTTCTCTCTCTCTCTCTCTCTCTCTCTCTCTCTCTCTCTCTCTCTCTCTTCTCTGCTCAATAAGTTGTTTTGGAATGGATAGGAAAAGCCGGCGCATCAAACTCGTAAACAAACTTTATTTCGATTTTTCACGATGAATGAAACAAAATATTATGGGCGGGGCTTGGCATGATAAGAGAGAGAGAGAGAGAGAGAGAGAGAGAGAGAGAGAGAGAGAGAGAAACAGTGCACATTTTCTAAAGCTTTTCGAGCTTGAACAACGGTAGTGGAAAAAGTTGTTTTTTTTTTTTTTTGGAAATTTTAGCTTCAACGAAACTCCACGTTTACGCTTTGCTTTCTGCAAAAATCCTCCAGCTACGTACATTTGTAGACTGATCAGGAAGCTTGGTTTTCTTCCATTCCGATGAATATTTCAATTTTTTATTAGCTTTTAGTAGTAAAAAAATGGCTCAAGCGTTTTTTTTGGCGGAAAAAAATGTTGTGCAAATTTTTGGTGAGAATTTTTGAAATCTTGCCTGCATTTGTTTAGCTTCTCTCTCTCTCTCTCCTTCTCTCTCTCTCTCTCTCTCTCTCTCTCTCTCTCTCTCCCAGCTTTCTACAACTTCTGGTTCTAGAGGAGGAAATTGAGAGAAGGATGGTCCGTTTAATATTCAAGCAGCTTTATTAAAAATTCCAGACATACGAATTCAAAAACAACAAGAGAAAACAAACAGGAATTATCGCAAAAATTTCCTTGAAAAAATTAGGATTACGGTAGCTCTTTTTTCAACTGTGTTGAGATTTTTTTTTTCAAAAAAATCAAAAATGAAAATCGCGACGCGTTTATATTTTGCTAAACTTAAAAATGTATAAACAAATTATCAGATTTAACATAGTTTTAAGTTTATCACCAAAGTTGCGCCGACACGACTCAAACGACGCCAATGTTTTGTTGACGCTTTTTGTGTTTTTTTTTCAAAAAAATTTCCATGAAAGTGTTCCCGATTGTTTATAGTAAAATGTTGAAGAGTTTTCGTTAGCTCCGTTCATTTTTTTTCTGCATTTCTACACGTTTCCCTCCCCTCCCCTCCTTCATCGCTTTTCAGGTTACTGTAACAGTATGTCAGCAGTGTGTAGGTGTGTTTTTGTGATAAATGAAGTTTTTCTCTTTTAGCTTTGATAAAAATGATTCAGGGAAAAAAATAGAAAGAAAACGAGTGAAAATTTTGTTTTTCTGTTCGTTCCAATCCTCATCTTAAAGAGAAAATTTTAAAGTGCATCCGTAGGTCGATTTAACGAGCTCGTCAACTCCAAAAACTCCGCCATACAAAAAATTTGTTGTTCGAATTCAGAAAAAGTGCTTTTTCTGTCTTTGTCCCTCTGCGTCTCTTCACACATTTGTGTTGGAAGAAAAAGCGAAATTTTCCTGTGTTCGCTTCGAAACTGACGGAAAATGAGCTGCTGCGTCATTCGTAATTCGTTTAGCGATGGCTCCTGAGCGTAACCCGTCAAATGTCGGTCCGGGCTCATCGAAGAGAAAAAAAATTGTTTTTTTGTCGAGAAATCGGAGAAGAACAGAGGAGACGAGGAACAAGTTATTTTGTTACGTAAACGAAAAATTATGCAAAGGACAAAAAAAAGGGGGAAGAAGGATGGGGATCATTAGTATTCTTCTCTCACCCCGCTTTTTCTTCCTCTCCTTCTCGCTCCAGAGAGTTTTGACTTGAATTTTGACCTATCCATCCGAAGCTCCGCCCCCACCTTTTTTTTTTTTTTTTAATTTTTTTTTTTCAAAAATTTGGTTTTTCTCATTTTTCAGATTTGATAAAATGCAAAATGAGATTTATTCGAATATGTCGAAGCCGTTGATTACAATTCCACCGCCGACTCAACAGCCAACAGGTTTGAGAGGGAAAGAGGAGGGAGGGAGAGGGGCTTATTACAATGGGGCGTCTTTTCTTTTTTTCGAGTGGGATTTTTTTTTAAACTTCAAAAAGAGCGCGTTTCAATTTTTTCTTTTCTGTTTTTTTTTAAATTAAAAGAAATTTAGTTCAATAGAGCGCGTTTTCATTTTCTTTGGTTTTTTTTAAAAAGTGTTTTTTTTCAAATAATAAAAAATGCATGAAATACAAATTATTACAATAGAGCGCACTTCGTCTCATTGTTTATAGAAAAAAAAACCAATTTCAACAATAGTTCGAAAAGAAAAAATTCGAAGCAACAAAACAAAAAGTTCAAATCATTTTAACAATGGAGCGCATTTTAACACAACCAGACTACAGTGTAGTCCGTAGAAAACTTCTAGAAAATAAAAATGACTATGGGGGGAGATTTCGAAAAATCTTTGCTCTAAGCAGTCGACGATGCTCATCGTCTTCTTCTCCGTCTTAAAAATGATTTTTTTCTTTTTCAGACGCTGAGCTTCTTCTTTCGCTGATGCATTTAATATGTTTGACATCAACGCTTTGCGGAAATATTAGTCAAATTGTGTTACAAGTAAAACATAGAAAATTATTGAAGAAAGAGCAAACAACTTTTTTCATGGCTCTTTTTCAGCTCTACACAAACCGAATACGA
Source organism: Caenorhabditis drosophilae (assembly GCA_963572285.1). Lineage (NCBI taxonomy): Eukaryota > Metazoa > Nematoda > Chromadorea > Rhabditida > Rhabditidae > Caenorhabditis > Caenorhabditis drosophilae. The sequence goes on along the minus strand of OY751563.1, from coordinate 7,011,345 downwards.
CGCGGCATTTTTGTGCAAAAATTTTTGGCTCTTTTTTTTGCTTTCAACGCTTTTGTAAGTTTGAAAAGGACGTTTTTTTTTTGTTTCTTTGGAAATTTGTTTTCCGTGGTGAGACCCTTTTGTCGGGGATTGTTTTTCTTTTTGCGATTAAATGAAGAAGAAAAAATTAAAGACAGTCGAGGTTGGATTTAAAGACGCATTATTGAAAAGCGAAGAAAAAGGTCTCAAAGAGAATGACAATGTTTTTTTGTTCGACTTCTTTTAATTTCGTACACGGGGAGGGGGGGGGGATTTTATTAGAGGATCCTCCATCTCTTTTTTCGTATTTTATTGAGCATCTTTTAAAGAATATAAAAAGTTTGGGACAATTGAGTTAGATATTAAAGGCGCATTATTAAATAGAAAAAAAGGTCTTGAACAGAATTATTTTCTACTATTTTTTTTTAATTCCCTCAGATTTTTTTGTTCTTATTAGGGTGATGAGCTCATTTAAATACCAATAAATTTCACTTAAAGGAGCACATTTTTCCACATTGAACTGGTCTCAATGCTTTTAAGAATCCTATTTTTTTAGGTTTCATTAGGAACTCCATGGAAAATAGTTGAGACATTGATTCATCAATGGACTTTTGGTGAATTATCATGTAAAATTTATCAAGGAACATCACAAATTGGAAGAACAATTCTACCGTATTTAATTATTTCCTTATATTTGATTACGGTACGTTTCTTTATTTTTCGAAAAGAAAAAGAAGAAAGTGTGCTCCATTGGACTGTGCAATTTCAAAACAATTGCAGGCGGCAATTTAAATTTAATTTTTTTGTTGCAGCTTCAAAGTTTATCAATGAATTCTTCAATGAAAAACAAGCTTCGTCAATCAATAACCGCATTCATGTTTATATTAATATTTGTTCTCCTTTTCCTATTCGTCATAATTCCAGTGATCATCAGTTCGAAGGTGACCTCAAATCGATTATCGATTTATTGATTGATTTTTGCAGTTATATGGGCATATTCATGGTCTTCCAATGGCCGGCGAAATGTTCAGTGTCGTCTTTGAAACGTTTTATTGTGTCGTCCCATTCTCGGAAAATATTTATACAAAAGGCGTCGGGTTTTTTGTCGAATGCGTCGTTCCAGCTTTTATTTGTCTCATTTTGGCGATTCGTCTTAAAATTGTCACCAGACAAATGTCGAGAATCTATTCGATCGGTGGAGTCAATAAATATTTGGTTTGAAATTTTTTTTTGATAACGTTGCAAACGCGCTCCATTGAAACTTTTTGATGAAAGAAACGAACTCATTCAACGTAATGACAAGTGAGCGCCAAAAAATATTTGTGTTTTTGAATTTGATTTTTGCAGGCGCGTTTTGTTTTCTACCCAGTCGCAAACACGCCCCACTGACAATTTTGAAACCTGAAAAATATTTAAAAATCAATTTATTTCAAAGAACGCAGCGAACATTTTTAGGTGCAAAAAAACAAGAGAAATTCAAACATTTTTCTTTTCAGGCGACCATATCTTTAATTCATTTCTCGTTATGCTTTTGGTATTATCTTTTTGAAGAAGCTCAACAATTTATACTATTTTTTGTTCCAAAATCAATAAGTCTTCATGACATTATCGATTTTCTGCCTTTGATCTCAACATCAATTACTTGGATTCCAGCCGCAAATTTCAGCTCACTATGGGTTTTATATGAGGTATTCTAGTTTTTTTTTTCTTTTAAGAATCCAAAAAATCTTACATTAAGATACGAAGCGAAAGTCCAGAATTAATCCAAAGCCGAAATTCGTGTCGAAGTGTTCGGCTTCTTGTTCCTTCATCAAATTTTGATATCGATTATCAACCACGCATTTCACAATCAAACGCATTTTCAATTAACTCGGGACCTTAATTTTATTTTGCTCAAAATGATTTTTAAAAAAATTAAAAAAAAAACAATAAAAATTCGTAAGGCAACTTTAAATAAACCCTCACCCAAAATTATGAATTGATTGATTGTAAAAAAACTGACACCCATAATCAGGAAAATCAAAAATATGCACAATGTTATTAAAGTAAATTGAAAATTGGTAAATACTACGATGACTTAGATAATGAAAAAAATCAATAAATAAAAAAGAACTCCCGATTGATCAATCAAATTTTCCCTTTCTTAAAACTTTTCCAACTTTTGAATTTTCTTCAAATAATGATCGAATCATAAAAACTTGAACAGCGGCCACACCGATAAGCACCAGAGTGTGAACGATGCTCCAGAATGTGACACGATCGTAATTTGCTGTCATCACTGAACGATCCCGAGCTTCGTGAGCTCGAAGAAGAGCCTAAGAATATTGTTTTTATTCAAAATAAGACAAACTTTATTGATTACTTGATGATATTCAACTTTATTTAAGTTGTTTTTAATTTCATTTGCTCTCCGCTGAAAGAAAAAAAGTTGAATTTAAAAAAAAGAAAAGAAACAAATCTTACATGGAACTCATCAATAGTTACACCGAGTTCAGTCATCCTTTTAGAAAGTTCTTCATCTTTATGAGCTAAATTTGCCAAATTAGTTTCATCCAAATTTCCATTTGCATCAAATAGAAAAATTTCGAAGAAAACTATCTGAAATTTTCAGAAAATTTGTAGCTGAAAAACAAAATGAAACCAAATTTACTTTTTTCGTTTGATAACTGAATGAGTTATCAAAGCAAATTTGATAATCTCCTGGCATGTTTAATTCAATTCTAAATTAGTTAAATTATTTTCTTTAAATAAAAAAATATCTTTAGAACCTATGACTTCCATCGGTTTTCAATTGGTCTTGTTTTAAAATATTTGCGCCATGCAAAATCATAAAATTAATGTTAAGATCACCGCCATCGATTACCTTAACATTTGAATATTTAACAAAAAAAAATGGTGTTTTTACCTGGTAATCAACTTCAAAGGTTTTATGCTTCGTTAAGTCAACAGGTTGGAAGAAGCATTGGAATTTTCCAGCTGGAACTTCGACAGTCAAATCGAATTCTCCACATTTGATTGACGCAATTAAAACGGCGAAAAACAATGAAAAAATTATGAAGCGAGCCATTTCTACAATAAAATTGTTTTATTTGAAATTGAGGAAGCAATTTTAAAAGCTAACATTTTAAACGAAAAAGTATGTTAAATTTTAATAAATGTACCTTTAAGTTACTGTGCTTTTAGTTTTTTTATTTGAATTTTGAAATTTATTTGAAAGTTAAAACTTATTAAAAATGTATTTAAAATAAAGTTTATTAAAAAAAAGTTGTAGTTATACATTTCAGTTCTACGTGTATCTTTTCCATAAGCTCTCTTGATCCTTTTCTTCTTTCGATAACAAAAACGACGGCTAGTGCAATAGAGCACACTTGCTCGTCTGTCTCTCGATGTCTTCCCGCCGCGTGCCTGTCTCTTTCACACACCAGACGTCCTCGGACGTTGCAGTGTTTTTTCGTAAAAATTTTTGTTTTTTTCAAATTTTTGTTTTCTAACATTTTTCAAAAATAAATTATAATATTAGCATAGAATAAGCAAATAATCGAATTGCAGAAAAATGCCTCGAGATGTAATGTCGCCGCACAAGAATCTTCGTCGCTCAACCCGAGACCACGCTCGACTATATTCGAGCTTACAGGAGAACCAACTCGGTATGGGCGACGTCGATTTTGATGAGCCGATTCGGTATTCGACAAGAAGTCGAGAATTGCGTGAATCGAGGCGAAATAGCGGGTATACTAGATCTGGTCGAAAAATCAATACTAAATATTATGATCAGTATGATGGCTTCTCATCTGAAGACAATGAACCATCTAGAAGAAGGTAAATCATTTAAAAAAAATTAAAAATCTCAATGAGGCTCTCTTTGTTTCAGGAAGTTAACATATCGACAAGAAGTAATGATGGCAATTACTGAATCAAAAAGAGCCCAAAAGGAACGCGAACGAGTTTCGCCAGTTCCAAAAAGAAAACGAATATTTATTGAAGAAGAAGAGGATGATCCACTACAACCTGAAAATCAAGAACCTGAAGAAATAGTATTGACAACAAGAAAAAACTCCAAGAAACAACAAACACAAGATGTAAGAAGCTCAAAAGAGCCCGAAGAAAGTTGCAGTAATCGATATGAGAATGAAATCAATTCGGAAAAAGATGAATCGCCAATTCGACGAAGTCGCCGAAAAGTTCAACGAATCAGCAGTGGCGAGCATGGAGAAGATGAAGAGGAAGAGAAAAAAGAAGTAGACGAGGATGAGGTGATAAAAAAGAAGAAGCTTGAGGAAAATGATGAGGAAATTGAGAAGGAGAAGGATGAAGATGTTAAAGACGAATTATTAGAAAGAGAAGAAGAGGAGGACGAAGAAGAAGATAAAGAGGTACATTTTTTTCAAATTCTTAACTTAAAGACAAATCGTTTAGCCTGAAATCGAATCGAGCAGTTCGAGCAGTGAGGAAGAAGAAATGCCACGTCAATACAGCCTTCGACAACGACGACCAGCAGCAGTCTCATTTCGTCAAGAGCAAGCAGCACAAATGAGGAATCGGCAGATTCGAGAAACTGGCGGAGGAGGTGGCGATAGAAGACGTGGAAATGGGGGCGGTAATCGACATCATCGAGGGCGAAGTAATCGAATGAGAAGCGACACGGATTCATCGGATAATGAGCGAAGGTTCGATCGGAAAGATCGAAAACATCATTTGGATCGCTCAAGATTTATGCCAATCAATATGACTGAAAAGGATATAGCATCGATTCCTCATGCAATTCAAGAACGATTAAGAAAAACTGCCGGCGGACAAGGATCCAGTGATATTGATCCAATGGCAATTGACACAAATGTTGGATTTGATCAAGTGAATTTCGAAAAAAAAATTGATTTTAAATCCTTAAAAATCAATAATCTTTTTTTCAGGTTGGTGGCTTATCACACCATATTCAATCGCTCAAAGAAGTTGTATTATTCCCAATGCTTTACCCGGACCTTTTCAAAAAGTTTGATGTAAATCCACCGAAAGGGGTGGTTTTCTACGGACCACCAGGTAATTAAAACGATTCTAAAAAGATAGAAAAATGACATCATCCTCTTCTCAGGAACTGGGAAAACGTTAGTGGCTCGAGCTTTGGCCAATGAATGTCGAAAAGGAGCGAATAAAGTGGCGTTTTTTATGAGAAAAGGAGCCGATTGTTTGAGCAAATGGGTTGGAGAATCAGAAAGACAATTAAGGTATTCTGTGTTTTAGAATTTGATAGAAAAAATTTATTTTTCAATTTTCAGATTACTTTTCGATCAAGCTTATTCAATGCGACCTTCAATCATTTTCTTCGATGAAATTGATGGTTTGGCGCCGGTTCGATCATCAAAACAAGATCAAATTCATGCAAGTATTGTGAGCACTTTGCTAGCATTAATGGATGGTTTGGATTGTCGAGGAGAAGTGGTCGTAATTGGTGCCACGAATCGTTTAGACACATTAGATCCGGCACTTCGTCGTCCCGGTAGATTCGATCGAGAATTGAGATTTTCGTTACCTGATTTGAACGCAAGGTTGATAGCGCTGGCTCGTTATTTTAGAAGAAAAAAAATAATTTCTAGGCGTCAAATACTGGAAATTCACACATCGAAATGGGAGGAAAATAAGCCTTCAGCTGAGACACTGAACATAATCGCTGAAAAAACAAGCGGCTACTGTGGAGCAGATCTCAAATATTTGTGCACTGAATCGGTGTTGATCGCCCTTCGATGTCGCTATCCGCACATTTATATGTCGTCGGAACGTCTTCAATTGGATCTGGCAACGATTCGTGTCGAGAAGGAGCACTTTGAGCATGCGATGAGAAGAATTACGCCAGCATCAAGAAGAGGTTTTTTGTTTTTCTTTCTCTTTTTGACACGATAAAAAATTGACAGATTTGACGATTCCATCAAGGCCGCTTGATGAGCGAACACGAATTTTGTTAGGTGAAACTGTCGAGAATCTGATATCGATACGAATTCCACAAGGATATCGCTATGTCGAAAATGCGGCAAGCGTCGGCTCAACCGAACTCGAAAAAGTGGTTCGAGCCCTTGAGCCGAATCCAACAGTTCCGGCGATTCGCCTACTAATTTGTGGATCAATGGCAATCGCCGACGGCGGACAAACATCCTACGTTCTACCGGCAATTTTAGCCAAATTGGATCATCTGCCAGTATTCTCGTTGTCGGTGTCGAGCTTGTTAACAGACGGCCGACCTGAAGAATCATTCTCGAACGCGATTCAAGGAGCGATGCGAGCATCAACCAGCGGGCCATGTATAATTCTTTTGCCTTCAATTGATGAATGGATCAAGGTTGTGCCGGTTTCGGTCCAACACATGGTTTGAATTGATTCATTTTATCATCAAATAAAATCTGAAATTCATTTCAGCTAATCACTTGTCTCGAATCAATGACTGGATTCACGCCGATTCTATTTTTGGCAACACTGGATTCGTCGTTTGAAGACGCTCCGGATTACGCTCGAGAAATATTCAGACATGCCAATTGTATATCGTAAGAAATTTTGAGAATTTTAAAATTTGTTGTGTTGGTTGAAAACTCGCGCCTCTTTCAAATATTCACCAAAAATCCCGGATTTTTAAAATTGAAACATGTTTCAGAATGCCTCCAGCGCGACGAATTCTTCGAGAAAAGTATTTCGAGCACATAACGGAGCCGATCTATGAAAAGCCGAAAATGTTTGACGGTACGAACTGAAATAATTTCAATTACAGACGTGGTTTTTACTAAAAAAAAAATGTTCAGCTTCCAAATACATTCAACCACAAATTGAAACGGCTGCCACACTGGCGTTGGCATCAACGTCAAACAATCCGACAAGACGATTAAATGAAGCTGAAGCGCGAGAATTGGAAAAATTGTACATGTCATTATTAAGACAGATGCGAATTTTTTTAAGAGATCGATTAAGTATGTGAAAGAAATAGATGAAGAAGAAGCTGGAAAAAATGTTGTTTCAATTTTTTAAGATCGATTAATTAGAGATCGAAGATTTGTTGACTTTGTGATGCCGGTTGACGTTGAAGACGCGGAAGATTATTATGAAATTATTGAGAAGCCAATGTGTCTCATGGATATGATGGAAAAATTGGACAAGTTTTCATTTTATTTATTTTTTAAAAAATGGAAAAAACAAGAACAATTTTTTCAGCAAAACATATATTCATGCCGATCAGTTTTTGGATGATGTTCGCTTAATCACAGCAAATGCGCTTGAATACAATCCAGCAAATACACAAGATGGTAGAACAATTCGTCACATGGCGATTGGATTAAGAGATGTGGCCGAAGAGTTGTTCGATTCTGAACTTGACGAAAATTTTGTTGAGCATTTAGAGGTAACAACATTAGAAACTGGTTTTATTAATTTCTATTCTTTTTCCTCAATTTTTAGACAGCCTCTCGGTTGTTGCAAGAAGCTGGAATTGTGCCAGAAGATGAGAAGTTGATTGAGATACCAAATGGATTTGTGAGAAAAGGACCGTGGAGTCTGAAAAATTCGCTAAAACTCGAAATTGAGCATTGGAAAAAAGAGCGAGAAAAGGAGTCAAAACAGAATGGAATATTGATTGGTGAAGAGAAGAAAGTAGACGAAGCATCAGGCGCAGCGACAGCCGAATCGGGAGAATCAATAATAACATCACGAGCGACGTCAGTTCGACGACGCTCAAAATCCTACAATTTTCCGGGTTTGAAGCGCAAAAAGACGAACAAAGTGTCGAACAGCGAAGAGAAAAGCGATGAGAACGCAGAAGAGGAAAAAACAAATACGGAAGGAGAAGAAACTGGAGAAGAAACAGCAATTGAAGATGAAGAAATGAATGAAGAATCGATTGGTACTGAGAAGTTGGCAGAAAATGGCGAGGTAACTAGAAGAGATGAGAAGAAAATTTTAAGAAAAAATATTGAAAAAATAGCGGAAGTTGATTGTTTTGGTATTCAGAAACTATTTTGAATTATCTGAAAAAGCAACTGAATAATTTTCAGTCATGTAATTGTGGAAAAGAAATTTGTTCAAAAAAAAAAATTAGGCCATTTATTTGAAAAATGTTCGGCTTTCTTTTAAAATTTTCTTCAAGGCGAAAAGCTTTGGTATTATTTTAATTTTTTTAATGCGAAAAAAGCTTGGAAACTTCTTTTTTTGTCAATGACCGAACAGATTTGACGTGGCCTAATTTTCTATTATATGAAATATTCTTCCAGAATATTAAATTTAAAAAAACTTTTTTTTAGGAGCCAAAAGAAAAAGAGGAGAGTTTTGAGTTGAAAAACGAAGAAAAGGTTGGAGAGTTGAAGATATCTAAAGAAGAAGTGAATGAATTGATAGGATTTGTGAGTTTAGAAAAGAGGAAAATTTTGGAATAATTTGAATTGTCTTCAGTGTATTGAAAAAACCGAAGGATGGTCAGTCAGTGAATTAGAGCGGCTCGCTTCAGTAATGTCGCATAAAATTGAGCAATATAGGTGAGAAAATGTTTTTTTTTGGTGTTGATTTTTAAAGAAAATGTTAATTTAAAGAAATAAATGGAATCGAACCGATTTGCCATCTGAATTGATGACAATCGCAAAAAATTGGCAACCACTAATACAGGAAGATGTTGATGAATCAATTGATTCACCATTAAAAACGAGTTCTTCAATGACGAATGGAATTCATTGAAGGAAGGAAAAAAAACAACAAAAAACCAAACGGGTTGAAATTGAATTTTGCTTCAAAAAAATTGCAGTCAACAACGAGAAGAAAAAAAAAAGAAAAAGAATAAAAATGCATAAAAATAGGTCTTTATTGAATTATTAACACCGTAAACATTTTGTGTTGTTGCAAACACGCTCTATAGAAAATACATACTTTTTCTCAAAAAAGACTAATTTATTTAAAATTATTGTCATTATCATTTTTTTTTGATTCATCATTAGGCTCATCAAACTAATTTGAGAAACATATTGCGGCGCGAAAAAAGAGGCGGAGTCTTTTGAGGGATTTTTTGAAATTATTTTTATTGCCTCATTTAACCATTCGTCAACGGATTTGATTGAATTGTCTTTCTAATTTATCAGTCCTGTAATTAAATTAATTTTTTTTCGCTAATTATATGACAATTTAAAAAAAACTGATACTCAATTTTGAAGTCTTCTTCTCTTTCTCTCTCTCTCTCTCTCTCTCTCTCTCTCTCTCTCTCTCTCTCTTTACTTTTTTATCTTCCTTGTTTTGTTTTCTTCTTCTATCATTTAAGGTATTCAAAGTTCAAAATTTATTAGGATGCCAATGAAAGCGGCGCCAAAAGTTTACTCATCTCAATTGAAATTCATCTTTTGTTATTTTCATTTTTCGACTTTGTTTTCAGTGACATTTCATTATCATTTTTTGTTTGTTTGATATTTAGGATTTATTTTTGTGAATTATTAAAAAAAAAAGATTTTTTGTCAAATTGATAATTGATTGGCTGATTGATAACGATTGAAAAAGATTCGTTTGGAAATATTTTGTGACTTTTGTAATGTTGTTTTCTAAATTTTTGTCGTGTTTCAGATGGATTTTCAGAACAGAGCTGGCGGAAAGACGGGAAGTGGTGCACCGGCATCAGCGTCGGATGCTGGCGTCGATAGAAGAGAACGATTAAGGTGAGAGGGAAATTTTTGCTTTATTTTTTTTTTAAATCATCTTCAGACAACTCGCATTGGAAACGATTGATTTGCAAAAGGATCCATATTTTATGAGGAATCATATTGGAACCTATGAATGTAAATTGTGCTTAACCCTTCATAATAATGAAGGATCATATTTGGCCCACACGCAAGGTGAGAAATTAAAAAAAAACGGCGAAGAGCCAAAATTCTGCACTGATTTTTAAAAAATGTTGCTTTGTGTTAGTGCGCTAGAGCGAAGATGACAGTGTAGCGTGGAAAATATGCATTTTTAAAATTGTTTCAGGAAAAAAGCATCAATCGAATTTGGCTCGTCGTGCGGCGAAAGAAGCATCAGAACAACCGTATCTACCAGTTCCGCAACAAGCAAAAGTTGAGCATAAAAAATTTGTTAAAATTGGACGACCTGGTTATAAAGTTAGTAGAAAGCGTGCTCTATTGAAAAATTCAAAAGGAAAATTTGAATTTCAGGTGACGCGAGAATATGATGCGGCTACGAATCAACAAGCTCTATTATTCCAAATCGATTATCCGGAAATTTCGGACGGAATAGCGCCAAGACATCGATTCATGTCGGCGTACGAGCAGAAAATTCAGCCGCCAGACAAAAGATGGCAATATTTATTGTTTGCCGCCGAGCCATACGAAACAATTGCGTTCAAAATTCCGTCGAGGTGAAATGAATTCGAAAGGAAAAATTCAGAAAAAGCAAAAGAGAAGTTTTCAGAGAAGTTGATAAGTCTGAAAAATTCTGGACAATGTGGAACAAGGATACGAAACAATTCTTCCTTCAAGTTGCATTCCGAGTTGAAAGACATGACGATCAATATTATTGATTTAATATCATGATTGTCTGAGCAAACTACAAACAATCCACAATGGATCTCTTTTTTATTTAAAAAAAAATGTTGTTTTCCCATTTTTTCCGTTTTTTTTTCATAAAAATTAACAAAAAAAATATGAAATGAGAAACGAGTTTGGTAGCTTTAACCAGAAAAAAAAAATATTTTGAATGGTTTTTTATTTTGATTGATTTAAATGTAAAGTTTGTTAGAATGGCGGAAAAAGGGATAAAACGAAAAGCTGAGAAAACAGGAAAAGAAGAAGCAGTAAAGAAGATAAAAGAAGCGAAAACAGCTGAAATCTATGAAGCTGGTGGATTGTCAAGTTTGTTTGGAAAATCAAATGAAGGAGGTTGGGTTTATTAAGTCGAATTTTTTTTGAAAGAAAAATTAATTTCAGCGGATGTTGTGGTGGATGTTGTTCAAGGTTCGTCTGTAATTGAGAAACCCAAACGAAGGCTGAATGAAAAGGTAAACAATTTTTCAATGAAAAATGATTTGAAATTAATGCTCAGAAGGAAGAAGAGGAAGGAAAAGAAAAAAAAGATCGAACTAAGCAAAGGTTTTTGTTCAAATATTGAAGAATAATTATTAAAAAAATAATTTTTTTTTCTAGAGAAAATCGATTAAAAAGAAAACAAAATTCAGAAGCGATTTCAAACGATAACGCATCAACGATATTCGTTGGCAATTTGCCATTGACAACAACCGAAAAAATGGTTCGACGAATATTTAGCACCTATGGAACGATTGAATCGGTTCGAATGCGCGGATTGATTGCACCAAACGAGAAGACAACAAAACGATTGGCGCATTTAACTGGAAAATTCAGTGAGAATCAAAAATCGCTGACTTTCTATGTCAAATTTAAAGATGAGAAATCGGTTGAGAAGGCCTTGAAATAGTGAGAGAGATTTTTTTGCTGGAAGGGAAAAGCTGAATTTTAATTTTTTTTTGTAGTAATGGAACGATTAGGGAAGGACACACGATCCGAGTCGATAAATGTGGAGTGAAAAAAGAGTTTTCAAAAGACTTTGCGATTTTTGTTGGTAAAAATTTGAATTGAGCCCGCATTGAAAATAAATTGAAAAAAATTGTTCAGGAAACGTTGCGTTTGACGCAACCGAAGATGACATTCACAAATTATTCGCTGAAAAAGTGGGACCAGTCGAAGCGGTGCGAATTGTTCGCGATAAGACGACAGGAATCGGAAAAGGATTTGCGTTTGTGAATTTCAAGGTAAGAAGAAGGGAAAAAAAAAGACGAATAAAACTTTTAAAAATCCTTCAATTGTAAGGAAGACTCGTCAGCAAGTCTTGCGCTATCAATGGAAACCATCAAAATGGGCGATCGTGAATTGAGAATCACAAAAGTGATGAAAAAGGGAAAATTGAACAAAATCGAGGCGGCGAAAAAGCGAAGCGGCGGTGCCAAAACGTCGGCGAAAATTGATAACAAAATAGAGGGAAAAATGGAGAATTTCAAATTTTCGACAAAAAAGCCAAGGTAGAGAGCATTTTCCAAAAAAACGGTGAGAAGCGATTTTCAATGATAATTTTTTCTAGAACTGATGAGCAAAATGAGCGAAGAGCACTGAAAAAGTCTGCAAAAAAAGCGATTATGAAAAAAAAGGCGTCGAAAAGAAAGAGCCTGATGCAGTAAATTTTTTATTTCCTTTTTTTCAAAATACTGTTGTTGCTGTTGTTGTTGTTTTATTTGTCTGTTGGTTTTTAGTTAAGTCCTCAAAAGTTTTGAAAAGTTGGACTTGTTTTTTAATTGAGAAATAATTAGAAATATCACAAAAATTAAATGCGAAACAAACAAAACCAAAAAAAAAAAAAGGCCAAATAATATTACAGAAACCCAAGGAGATCGGTAAGTAGTGAAGGGGGGGAAAAAGAAAAATTAAATTTACCCACATATCTATCTATTAAGAAAAGTGCGCTCAGGTTACATTTGTCTGAAAATTTTTCTGGAATTTTTCTTCAAAAATTTTTTTGATGAGTTTCGAGTTCCCGTGTGCAACTTTTCTTCTCATAGGAGAAACTTATGTTATTCAGGGAGTCGAGAAGTTAAGAAAATATTCCAGAACATTTTCAGAAACATTTTTTGAAAAACAAATTTTTACAAAAATGGCACAAACCCAAAAACGATTTCTTAATTTCTGCGCATTTTAATTTTGAGCAACTGGGACAGTGTTCACTAGTCCTAAAACTCATCAAAATTTTTTGCAAAAAAATATTCCAAATTTTTTTCGGACAAATTTTAGCAGAAAAACACATGCACACTTTCCTTTTTCTGAAATTCTATTTCAAAACGAGGAGAGAAGGCGACATTTCAATTTTTATACATTTGAGACCGATGAATTCCGATCATCTTGAGATGGTGAATGCACAGACGTTGACGACGTCTTTGCTTCAACTGCCGTCTTTGCCGTCGTCGTCGTCGTCTTCTCATCATCGTCGTCTTCGTCCCAATTTCCATAATTTCTTGTCTCGGCATTTCTTGTTTTACTCAATCGTTCGTTCAACTCTCTCAGCGCTTTTTGTCTGAAATTTTTGCGAGTTCGAAATCAAAAGAAATGAAAATCACCTTCGTCTCTCCGAATCTTTGGCCGAATTTTCAATCGCTGGCAAATTGATTCCGACGGCAACTGATTGAAGCGAGTTGAGATCGACGTGTCGGACCTGAAATTTTTTTTCACCCTTATCGATTTCCAATATTTTTCCATCAAAAATAAACCTGTCTTTTACAAACTCCGAGCCTCGCCAATGTTCGAAAGCAGATACGTCCGATTAGTGTGAAAACTAGTTGAGTTCTTGACGGAAACAGACTGAAAAATAAACTTCAACGCTGGAAAATGGAAGAGGTCTAGCTCCGCGTCGCGCCGCGCCGGCAATCGCACGATTGCTCTTTTCACCTGGCCCACGTAAAGTGTTCACTTCCGTCTCCGTAAATTTCGTCAGTTTCGTGCAGCTTATAAAATCTCAAATATGTCCACGAGACTTGAACACCAACGAGAACTTGAAGAAAACTTGTCTGAAAGAAATGGTGGTGTCTGTCTGCGCCCACATTTTTCAGCGGGAAGCTCAAGAGCTTACAAAATATGTGATCTTTAAAAGTGCCAACGCCAATGAGACGGAAATTGCTAGAAATGGAAGATGCGTATATTTGATTCGTCCAATTGGTGTTGATAAGACAATGGTGTCCGGCAAAAACTGGAAAACAAAATTTTTTTTTAACGATTATTGATTTTTGTAGTCGTTTTAATTGTTGCTAAAAATCAAAACCTGCTTCATGAGCACCAAGACCGCTGCATTTATTGGAATTAATCCAACAATTGGTTCAATATAGAACAATCGAATCGAGTTGAAGAAAATATAAAGCAAATAAGTGAGAATTACTATTATTAAAGTTGTTAAACCCTGAAAAAAAAATTTGTGTCAAAGATTCACGCCTGGTTCTTCATAAACATTTTTAGTGTTAAAAAACCAAATTTTCTAACGCGGTGCAAAAACGCTCTATTGACAATTTCAGAAAAAAGAAGGAAAATACTTGCAGTTTCAGATAATTATTTTACATTATTACATAATTTGATACTCAGTAAACTACAGGGGAAAAAAAGCATTTCAAAGTAAGCGGCAAAAAATATTTCAAGCTCAATTTTTCGGGTTTTATATTCAGCTTCCCGTCCATTTCTAGGCGCACTGGGTGATTTATTCGCATGTCAACATTCGGCTGCGGTTCAATTGTTATTTTTTTTCTGAGAATGCTCTAAATTATCAATGGAGCACTATTCGGACATAACTGGAACCTGTTTGAAACATTTAAGCACTTTTTTTGCTTTCTTGTTGCAAGCATGCTCTAGCGATAATTTTAAACATTCTAATAGTTATTTGAAAAATTAATTTAAACTCATTTTAATTTTAAAATAAGCAAAAATCAAAAACTCATTCATGATTTTTCTCAATTTTTTCTGCAGAAATTAATTTTTACGGAAAAGAAACCTGTGTGATCGCATATAACTTGAGCAACGATTCATTTGAATTATTGAGCCGAACCAGATTTGTTCCAAAATGAAGGCTCCACACCGTCCAGATCACATCAATCAAATTGTGACCACAAAAGGCGGCGGTTGGTATTCGCCAAACTTGAAGCGACGTCAGGTTGGCCGGTTGAAGCCAGAATGCAATACGAAATATGTAAAGATATGACAAGAGAAATCCTGTGTTGATTTATCGATTTTTTTGTTGAAACCAAATCAAAAAGAACAAAAAATCTCACCGATCAACCTAAGAATTATGAGAAATCGAAACGGAAGCGAGTGATTTCGAAGAACTTCTGAATGCCTTTCAACCACAATTTGCAAATCGCCCAGCACATTTTTTACGCTCATTTCTGAAAGAAAAAAAATTATTACAACTTTTGACAACGCGAAAAAAAAATGGAGGTGACGAGCGAGAGATAACACATCTCGATTCGACGACTTTATGAGCTGGATTGTGAAAGTGCGCTCTAACGCAAATTTCCTTTATATTTTTAGAAAACAAAAAAATGTTTTTTTTTTTCAAATGGAAACAACAAAATTCTCAAACTTTAGAATTGGGAAAAATGTTTAGAAATCACGTCAAAAATATCGTATTTTTTATATTCGAGTTTAAGGGAAAACAAAAAAAAAAGGGTTTTAGTTAAGCTCTTCATTTATATGATTCAAGTAGAAGTTAATTACTAAATTATGGCACAATATTGAAAAAAATGTGAGATGTTATTTACACAAAAACATTTCAATCTATTTACATAAATCAAACTAAATTATTCATTGAAACCAAGCTGGATGAAAGCTCGGCGCTTCCGAAAAAATCCGATTTTTCCAGATGCCAACAGGAGCTTTCAAAAGCTTCATCTGCTTCAATTGCTTCTGTGTTTTGAAAAAAATTGTTTGACGAATCCCCTAAAAATATTTTTTTTGTTCATTTTTTTAGCGAAAATGCCCTTACCGTACGAGTTGGTAAAACTAAATGGTTTTGAGACGAATTCCGACGACTCATTGTCATCAAATTTTCGCTTCAAATTGTTGATGGCGTTGCTCAGCTTCATGATTTTCTCCTCAATTGAGACAATTTCCAACATGGCAGCTTTTGAGCGTTCTTCACTTGATTCTTTTGAAGAGCATCGCGATAAATCAATTTGATTTTCAAGCATTTTCTCAGTATGAACACTTGAATCAATTGAAATATCTTGCTCATCAATTATCGATAAATTATCGATTTTTAGTGAAACGTCATCTATTTCTTCAACTTCTTCTTCATCTGTATCATCATAATAAATTCGATAACCTTGTTTAGCTTTATCAACATTAAATGCTAATTTTAACGCATCTTGTCGGCTCTGAACTTTTCATTTTTCATTAAATTTAATTTTAAAAAAAAACTTTGTTTAAAATTGACATAATCGATTCATTCCTGTATTGAATTGTTGAAATTTCCTGACTGGTTTGATTCCAATTTTCACTCGATTGATGCTTTACTTCTTCCACTTCTTCATCTTCTTTTTCATACCTCGGAGTGCTTGTCACCAATGGAGTGAACGGCTTAAAAAATGATGTCTTAAAAGTGATGGATGATGCTTTCCCCCGCGCCAACTTACTCGTTTTGGAATATCATTTGGTGTTGAATCGATTTGAAATCGAACTGATTTTTGACGATCTCCACTTTTTAAAACTGTAAAGGTTCGACCAGGCGATGGCGCTCTTTCAGAGATTTCAAAAAAGATATCATCAAATAAAAATTGATCCAGGAAAATGAAATCGCCTTCTTTTTTCACAGATTCTTCGGTGATCTCCTCTTCTTCTTCTTCTTCTTCTTCTTGTTCATATTTCAGAAATTTTTCCATTTTATGAATATCATTTTCTCGAAACGCTTTCAGTATTTCTTCAATCACTTTCGATAAATCGTCTTCAACTATGAGATTATCGATTATTTTTGGCTTCGTTTCTAGCTGGAACCATGTTCGTGGATTAAAAATTGTGAAGTATTTTGAAACTGAATTTAACAAATATTTTAGCATCAATTTCCATTTAATTTTTATACATTTTTTGGCAATTGAGAAATTATTTGATTGTTTGCCTTCGGATAAGTGACTGGTTGAGCAGGAAAGTGAACTTTCATATGCAAGAGCATCTTCGCCGTATGTTAATGATTCGAAACTGGGCATTTCTGTTAAAAAAAATTGTTTTAATCTATAAATAAAACGGTTTAAAATTTTTTGAAAAAACAATTCGAGTTAAATATTGAAATAATTTCGCGGCAATATAATTTTCCTACCAAGACTTCTTTTTCTTTTTTTTAACGTGCGTCTTAATTGGTCACCGTACTCCAATAATTTTCAAAATAATTCCATTTTTTTTATATATTTTCACGTTTTTAGTCATTTTTTAAAATTCAATAATTTATTTCAATAAATAACGAAAGATTGGATGAAACATGAAAATTTAAAACACAGTATCAAAATTTAAAATCCTTAATTCAAGTTGTAACATGATCAGCAAATTTGTATTCGAGCTCTAATGGAATATTTCTTGGCTGATTTCTTCGCTTCATCATCCAAACAAATCGGATTGAAAAATCTTTTCCCATTAATTGATTATCACAAAAAATGTCTAAATCCATATATCGATTTATATCGTCCCAAAGTTGTAATGACAAATATCTTCAAAAATGTTTAATTACAATTTAAAAAACAAACAAAATATGCCCCCATCACCAACTTTTTTAATGAATTTATTGTCGTCATTTCACTTGTTCTAATGAACGGCCGATTTGTTAACGGTAATCTAGGTGTTCCTGGTATCAATTTAACCACTAATTGATTATCATCTCGATGATGTGACAACATTGCATCACCTCGATAACATCGATTTGTTCCTTTTATTCTCTCCGCCTTTAATCACCGCTTTTTTTGATTTCATCATAACAGTTCTCACCTCTTTTTTTGCAGCTTTTGCTTTTTCCTCTGCTTCATAATCAATTCCTTTGCTTTTTCTAATACTATTCAAAAAATCTTTTCGTTTTTGTTTTTCCCGTTTTTCCAAATCTTAATTTTTTTCTTTTTTCTTTTTAAGTTGAAAAAAAAAAATTTTTACCTGGTACAAGCCTCATTACAAGATCATTGATTGCTCGATCATAAGTTACATATTGAGCCGGATGAGATCCATGAATCAGAATTCCACACGTCGGACAAGTTGTTTCATCATCCTGAATTATTTATTCGTTTCACTTTTTGAAAAACTTGAAAATTCTTCTTACTTCAAACCATAGCAGAAGACAACTTTTACAAAATGTATGCATACAATCAATAATAGTTGTTGCGTCAATTAAATACCCCTGAAGTATTTTTTTTTAAATAAATTAAAAAACAAATTTTCTCACATCACATAATCTACAAATAACAAACGGATGAACTACGCCCATTTCATATTTTATAGTTCCTTTTTTATAATTTTTTTTCACATTTCCATTGGAAGTCGACGGATTCTGATGTTGAAGATAATTTTCCATCTGAAATTTTCATTTTTTTTAAACATTGATTTTCAACTAATTCTTACCACTTCATTCCTTCTTCTTCTATTTAAAGACGCCATTGGGCCGAAATTCCATTTACTATAAACAGAGAAATAAAATCAATAATTTTCAGACAAAAATCAATCATTTGCTTACTTATTTTGCGTCGTGTCAGCAAAACACGATCGTCTCGATGGCAAATTGATATAATTTGCAACAACTTCGGGTTTTTTCTTTTTTTTCTCATTCGATTTTTTATCCGCCGCTGTCGCCACGTTTTTCACCTCATTCTTTTTCTTAATTCCTTTTCTCGTCACTTCCGATTGTGCAGATCGTGCTGCAGTTGTTGATGACGACGTCTGTTGAGGTGACGTCGACGGCTGCGGTGACAATGATGGCGACCGTGATGTTGTTTCTGAGTCTGGAGGCGTCGATGATGCTCTACCACCTCCTTTTTTCTCATTTCCTCTTGTTTTTGATCTTTTTATTGGTGGCGCTTTTACAGAAGATCGTGTTGATGGAATATTTTTATTATTTTGCTGCTGTTGCTGCTGCAGTTGTTTTTTAGCATACTGGCTTCGTCTTGTCGTAACTGGTGGTGGAGTTGGTGACAATGATGGCGACGGAGTTGGTGAAGGCGATGGTGAAGGTGAAGGCGATGGCGATTTTCCTTTTCTTCCTCTTTTCTACAAAACCAAAAAACTAGAAATTTAAAGCATTTCTTTTTTTCTTCAAAACCTTTGTCGCTGCTGCTTTCTTTTTATTTCTTATGGGTGGAGGCGGCGGTGTTGGCGTTTCTTGATACGAAATCCCACTTCTTCGACGCTTACTGATTGGCTCAGTTACCACTGGTGTTGCTTTTGTTGCAATTTTTCGTTTTCTTGTCATTTCTCTTTAAAATTGGATTAGAAAACATCAAATTAAAAATTTAAACAGAAATATAATAAAAATGGTTTCAAACCATTTCAAATTTTTAAAAATTCGATTATTTTGAGCTTCAAAACTTTATTAAACGAGACAAAAAATAAAAAAACAACAAAACCCGTTAAAATTGAAATAAAAAATATAAAAATCACTTTAATGTCTTGACGCCATAAATCTGAAAATTCTTTTGAAATGTTTGAGTTTTTCTTTTTATTGAACTTGCCTTCCTTGCTCTTTTTCATCTTTTTCTCTTTGCTCATGAGCCAAATGAGCAGTGTTTGAAAGAAATGCCAACGCTCCTTTATGACATCGATTAGCATAATGTCCTTTTTCACCACACTTAATCATTATTATTTATTGATTGATTTAAGATTTTCAAACTTTACCTTATAACAAGTAACATCTGACAAATTTTTCTTATCAGGAAACATCGACAAATCCACTTTTGCTTGTTGATCAGGCTAAAATTATTTAAATTTTTTTCAAGAAAATTTCTTTTTTTTACTACATTTTTAGCAGAAGATGGCAAATGTGGACAATGTGTCGCTTTGTGTCCTCGTTCATGGCAATTATGACAAAGAATTGATTGTGAAAATGTGTTTTTGTTATTTAAAATCGAGTTCTCTATTGATGGGAGACCAAATGAAGGATGAGCGTATTGACATTCAGGTCCTAAGTTAGTTATTGATTGATTTTTAAATAATTAAAATGTTTTAAAAACCTAAAGGACAAAAGCCAGCTAAATAACTTGGGCAAATAACTCGCCGACGATGTCGATGTTTACAATATGGCCCTGAAGTTATTGATAGTAATTTAAGAATAAAAAAATGTCTCTTCTTACCATGACGACAAAATCCGCGATCATACCAAGGACAATCTTTGATCTTTGTTTCTGGATCAATATGTCGAAATGGACATTCTCGATTACTGCACGCGCTATATTTTGAGAAGAAGAAGCATTCGGGCATTTTTGTCAAATCATATTCATGTAGAAATTCGCATTGATCACCTTTCTTGCAGAGACCTCTCAACCAATGCTTACAAACCACTGCTTTCTCACCAACCAAATGCCGAAGTGGACATGTTGCACCATACGGACACGTTCCCATATTATTTTTCAGACAAACCGCTTTTCCGGATCGATCAAGATCCCGAAACGGCGCTTCTTTCATTCCCTTCTGATTTGTTAACGATTCTTCGACATCGGTGATGGGAGCTGTCACGTTTGAAATTAGATCCGCCATTGTTTGTGGCGCTAATTGATTTGCCGTAGCAATGTTAATAAATTGAGCAACGGCGATCATTTTACTTTTCGTGTTTCTGAAAAAGAAAAAAAAGAAAAATTCAACGAAAACATTGAAAAATAAAAGATAAGATTTTTTCACAAATCGTTTTGAGACCATAACACAAAATTCTCATTAAAAATTTAAAAAACTGTTTTGGGTAAAATTAGTTTTTTAATAAAATTTTAAATTAATTAAAAAAATAATTTTATTCTAAAAAAATTTAAAAAAAAAGCTGAATCGGAAAAAAAACAAATAAAACTTTCAAAAACATTTATTGAAAAAGAACGCAGACACTATGAGCTTTCATGGCCTAGAAAACCAACAAACAGTTACTCTTCCACTCTCCACAACAACACATGTCACGTCATAACAATTTATTTATTCAATAATAATTTCGATTTTCAATTCAAATTCTACGCAACTTATTTTTTTAAATCAAATATGGTAATTTTCTTATCAAAAAATATTTAAAACTTAAAAAATAGTCAATAAAAACCCTAAAAACATTAAATTGTTATTCAAAAAATTATTGATCGATATTTTTTTTAGGCATTAACCAGTTGCTCATGGACATTGTTATGGTTATTATGGATTGGTTTAGTAGTCATTTTATTATTCTGTCTAAGAGGACCTTTAAGAATCACAGAATCGTTAGAAACAGGTTTATTTTTTAAATTTTAATACATATAATTAATAAAAAGTTGTTTAGCTTCATCTTATTTTAATAATTTAACACCCAAGTTCTATGTGGCTTTAACTGGAACATCAAGTTTAGTTTCTGGAATAATTTTAATATTTGAATGGTGGTATTTTAAAAAGTAATTATTTAATTAAAATTTAAAACATTAATTATTTTCCATTTGATTTTAGCAATGCGATTGAGACAAGTAGTGACGATGGAAGTGATAATGAAGACAGTGTTGAAAGTGCCAAAAGTATACCAGAATGTAAAGTGTGGCGAAATCCGATGGCTCTTCTTCGAGGCGCCGAATATTCCAGATTTCATAAAGAAATGAATTGTGAACCTCTCACTTATTATGACATGAATTTGTCAGCTCAGGATCATCAAACAGTTTTCACCTGTGATGAAGATCAAGGAAAACCAGATTATGACAGTAAATTATCCTGATTTTTCTTCCTTGTTTTCTTAATCCAATGTTTCTTAATTAAAGTAATGCAAGTAGCATGGCGAGAAAGGGATAGTCAATCTCGTGTGAGCGCTGCTCGAGCAGCTCTTACAATTAATCCTGAATGCGCACCAGCTTTAATTCTTTTAGCTGAAGAAAATTGTGAAACTGTGACAGAAGCTGAAACAATGTTAAAGTATTTTTAATTTTTGGTGATTTAAAGGTTTATTCTAAACTTTTTATTCAGAAAAGCATTGCGAGCTACTGAAAATGCTTTAGCTTCATATTCAAATGGTCATGGACAAATATCATCTTATAATGATGTTTATTCAAGAAGTTCGAGAAGTGAAAAATATTATTCTAATTAAAAAAAAAACTTAAATAATTTGTAGGAAGAGATATCAATATGCAAATGTACATACGTAAAAGATTAGCAATGTGCGCTAGAAAGCAAGGAAGATTAAGGGAAGCAATCAAAATGTTCAAAGATGTAAAATCAATAAAATCGATGAAATAAAGAATAAATCAAATTCTAATTCAGATGTCAAGAGAAGGATCAATTGGAGCTGTGCTGAATATTCAAGAAAACTTGATTGAAGCATGTCTTGAAATACAAGCTTACGCGGATGTTCAAACTTTATTGGTTAGGTATGATGGATATGGAGCACCTTGTTCTTATGGTAATTTTTAAATTTAAAATTAAAAACTTCTTTTTTCTATCGAGTTCATTTTGAGAAAAATCAGGCAGTATAAAATAGGTCTTGTCACGATCTAAAAAAAACGTGTTTTTTTCTTTTTCGTTTTTTAAATCGTATGCTTTTTAAAGAAGCCGGAAATTAACAATACCAGTCTTGTATTAGTGGCAGAGCTGTGAAAAAAGTTTCAGAACTTCGTGAGCCAAGATCTGCTGTCCTCAGCTACACCTCAGCACTTCTCAAAGTTCGAGCCGTAGCTGACAAGTAAAAAAAAAGACTTCTGAAAAAAAAATGTGGCAAAAATTTGCAGCTTCCGATGCTCAATGGATATATCGCTTCGTCGCGGTTTATCATCAGCTGAGCAAACAGCAATTGAGGCAATAACAAGAGCAATCGAGTTCAATCCACACGTTCCGCTATATTTGCTAGAGCTCCGCCCATTGATAATGCCACCAGAGCATTATTTGAAAAGAGGAGATTCTGAAGCAATATCGTATGCATTTTTCCATATTGCACATTGGAAACGAATCGATGGAGCATTACAATTATTAAATATTGTTTGGAAAGGTATAAAAAAGAGAAAAAATCGATAATTTAAAATGAGAAATTATTATTAAAGATTGCTCGTCAAAATTGTCATCCAACAAATTTTGCTATCCATACTCACCACAACTGGAAGCTGCTGATAGGGAATTACTACCAAATTGGCACAATGTTTCAGTATTTCCGAAAAAAGAAAGCGCTTTGTTGTCATTATTTCAAACATTCCTATGTCTGATAATTTGTGCAATCGCATTAATGATTCATCATTATCCCACAGATTCCAATCAAATGTTGAAATCAGTAAGAAAGAGGGAAAAGAGAGCGGGGCTGAAAATTGATAGAATAAATTCCAGATAGTTGTGTATTTCATCATAATTTGGAATAATTTAGTGGAAATGGCTTCACAGTGGATACCAAGTAATTTTATAAGTTTGTTGGCATCGAAACAAGTTCCTGTAACGGATTTATAGCCGATTTGTAGTCGTCTTTTTTTTTTGCTGAATTCTGCCAATTTATTCACATTATTCTTTCCTATTTTCTTTAAACATCGCTGGTCATTTATTTAAATTTGTTGGGAGAAAAGAAACACAACAAAACAAAATTTAAAGTCTGGGTTGATCTCGAGAATTTGTTAAATAATAATTTTCTATTTTTCTAAAATTTTAAATAAAAATTGATTTTTTGAATTTTTCAATAACCTTTTGTTGTTTGTTTGTTCTTTAAAAGGTTTTCGAATTCTTATTTTTATATCTTTGAGTTTTAAAATTTTTGTGTGTTTGGCTGAAAATTGAGAAAGCTGAAATTAATTTAGGAAATGTCAATAAATGGAGCGATTGATTCAAAAAAATTGGTTGAAGCTCTGTTGGGAGATTTGAGATCGTTGTCACAGGAAGCGAAAAAGAAGCAGAATCATGTTAAAGAGGTTTGAAAGTCTTTAAAAAAATTTTCTTGAGAATTGTGAGGTCTCAAAGTGAAAATTTAAAAAAACAATATTTTAAATTTACAAGAATCTTGTCTTGTTAGGAGGTCTCACAGCGAAAATAAATCGATGATTTTCTTCAAAATATATTTCTTCATTTATAGGCAGCAGAATCGGGAGTTGTTCGAATACGAAATATAAGCACAGCATCAGCCGGCGACACATCATTAATGACGAACCTGAAAGCAGCCTGTACTGAATTATTGCATCCGCTAGTGTTGGCATGCGCAACACGTCATACAAGACTGGTACAAATTGCACTGCAGGGAATTCAAAGACTGATACAATATCGAATAATGAGCTCGGTAAGTGGAAACATAAAATTTCAAAAAAAAAAAAAATTCAAAATATGGTGTACAAAAAAAGACGAAAATTATAAAAAACTTCCAATTTTTGTGATTTCAGAGTTTTAAAAAAATTAAAAATATAGAAAAAACGCTCTATTGAGAATTTACAAATTTTCTTGAAATCAGTCAAGCCGATGAAATGTACAGTACCGTTCATAAAGATACGAACACCCTAAAATTTTGGTGTTTTTTAAGAATGGCTGGACCAATCTTCATGAAACTTTCTGAGATTGTTTTTTACGGTGAAAAAAGATTAAGTTCAAAAAATTATCCCATACAAACAAAAAATGTATGTTTTTTTGAAAAAAAAAAAAAAAAATCGGGAAAAACCGATAGTAAAGTTTAAAGCCTTTTAAAATAAGTAAGAGGTCTGAGAATTTCTCAAACTCTGTTTTAAATTATTAAAAATCTTAAACTTTGTTTTTATTCCATTTGCAACAATCCCAGCTGCACATCTTTTTGGTTAAAAAAAACAGAGTTTGAGAAATTCTCAAAAAAAAAATGCTTCGAAATTTTAGGCAGCGAAATTTTTTCTTAAATTTTCGCCAGCTGTTAATATTTGAAGAATTGAAAGATCTAAAGAACAAATTTTCAGAATGGTGCTATGATGATAACAAATGAGCTTTGGTCACTGGTTGAATCAGAATGTGAAGAACTACGAGTTTTACAAACAGTTCCGCCACTTGTCTCATCAGAATTGGTTGTGACAGGAAACGCATTGGCGAAGGTAACAATTGAAATTGAAACGAAAAACGGGATTTTTTCCAGTGCATCGTAATGTGCTTCCGTTTACACTTTGCAAAAGATCCAGTGGTTATAAATGCAGCATCAGCAGCCGTCCGACAATTAGTATCAACAGTGTTTGAGCGAGTGGTTCAAGAAGACGGAATATTCTCATCTGAACTAACAGTAGTAAATCCATCGGGCGGACGACCGTCACCAAGAGCAGCGCCGCCAACATTGAGACCATGCGCAGCTGACGCTTACATGCTATTTCGAGTAAAAATTTGTTTTGGGCAAAGAAAGAAAAAAACAAATGGGAAAAAATTATAGGATCTCTGCTTATTGATAAATGGTGAAGCTCCGGTTTGGTTAGTTGGAATTCAAGAAATGACGCGAACACTAGGGCTGGAATTGTTGGAATCCCTGCTGAAAGGATATCCATCAGTTTTTATTCGAGTAACAGATTTTATCTTTGGAGTTTAAGAAAAAATGAAACGTCAATTTTCAGCACACAGAATTTGGTGGATTATTGAAAGATGATGTTTGTCCACTAATAATTCGATTATTTTCGCCAAACGTAAAAGCGATTCAAATAACGTCACAACATCCATCATCGCGAACAAGTAATACATCGTTGGGACACTCACATCCGACATCAATATCACATGATCGACAATCATTTCCAATCGCAATGCGATTAGTCCGAATCGTCACATTAATTGTGCAATTTTATCAAAATATATTGGTAAATCGAAAAAAAAAATTGAAGAAGAAGAACGTGGCAAATAATTTGTTTTTCTTCAGCACACCGAATGCGAAATTTTCATATCAACACTGCTGAAATTTGTGGAAGGTGATCGAAAAAGTTGGCAACGACCATTGGCTCTGGAATCATTGCATCGAATTGTGGCACAGACGGATCTCGTTCGCTGGATGACTGAATCATTTGATTGTCGCACAAACTCGACGCACGTCCTTCAACAGGTCTCAATTGGTTTGGCGAGCGTTGTGCAACAGTGTTTGGTGCCAACACAATTCAGCTCACATGGTAAATTGATGAGCAAAAACTTAAGAGAGCATTGATGAGTTTCCTTTTTTTTGTTTTTGTCCAGATCACGACTCCGAATTGGAACGATGCCAAGAAGATGGAGGTCCAGGGTTTTTGACAAAAGGACTGTGGGTTCCATTTGTTGAGCAATTGACAGCGAAGAAATCCATTTTGTAAGATTTTATAAAAAATTGTCACAAACGCGCTCTATGGATAATTTGAAAATTATCCAAAAAAGTTACTGAAAAATATTTTGAATGAAATTTTTGTTCTTTTTTTAATTGAAAAAAAACGCTCTGAAAATCTGAAAAATGTCAGACTGGATTCCCTGGATCGTTTCGATGCAATCACAGTACCTGAAGGATACGTAATATCGCGATGCTGTGTGGCATTGTGCGATTTAACGCAATCAGTTTATGCAACAATCGATCAATTATGTTTGCCGAGTGATGAGAACAGCGAGACAACAAACGAGAGAAAAATGGAAATTGCAAAAGTTGCATATTCGAATTCGCAGCCAAGTATTCTAACAGCAATTGGCAATTTGTTGGCAACAAGGTTTTCGTTTTTGTCTCTTTTTTTTTCTTGTGAAGAAAGTAAAATATTGATTTTCTAGCACTGATGAGATTGTAAGCGATCAATTATTGTGCTGTCTATCGACTTTAATTTCAGCAGGATGCAGGTCTGAAAAAAAAAGAAGAGAAGATTTTTTTGGTTTGGTAAAAAATATAAAATTGCAGAGTTGGAGCAAAAGACGATCTTCATAAGAACGTGTATCTTCTGGCAATAATGAGCCTACCGTCGCCAACATATTTATCGCAATTCGCCGGTATCGGTGTGCCCAACAAAAACGGCACAAGCGAGCCAATAATTGATCTTGAAACGTGGCCGTCGACAGCGCAAGTAATGGCGTCAGGTCCGCCGTGCCCGTGCCCAGTTGTGTCGACAGAATTATGGAATAAGCAAGTGTTGGTAAGAGCCGAAATAGTTGTTTGAATTGATTTGTTTTGCTTAAATGAAAAATGAGGGGAGAATTTATTGATTTTTTCAGCTGACATCGAAAAATATGCAAGCAGCTCAAATATTTATTGCAGCAACGACGAGTCACATGAAAGAGCTGAATGATTTATGGTAAGATCAGTGAGGGATTACAGTTTTACCCGGAAATGTAAAGAAAAAAATTATTGATTTTTTCCACGGTTTTTTTTAACCAAATGCAAAGTAATCTCGCTCCAACGCACAACTGAATTGCTTTTTAAAATCAAAACACGGAAAAAGTTGAAAAAGCTTAATTTTTTGAATTTCAACTAAGCAAAATAAAACTGTTTTGCGACAATTCTGACAGAAATCAAAATCGATAAAATTTAGTTATCTAATTTTGGCAACGTGTGAGCATTTAACATGGCTTCTGGCAATGAAGCCGACACAAATCGGATTATTCGAAAGAGAAACACGAGACGATCATCAAAATGGAGCAACAATGGTAACAACAGCGGCATTGGCTGAAATCGGAACTTTATCATCATTAATCGATAAAATTGCCCCATCAATAGCCGCTTTATCGGATCAAGCATTTTTAATAGTGATTGATTCGCTGATAAGGTGACAGATAAATATTGAAAAGCTTTAAGAGAAAAAAATTAATGTTTTCTTGTTGTTAAAGATTATCAGAGGAAAGTTTAGCAGTAGCGGCAACCGGCCGAGAAAGCTCACAATTTCCGCTAGCAATATTGTATCGAGTTTGTGTGTTGTCATTGTCAAGACTGGATGTTTATTGGCAAAAAGCATCGACACATTTTATAAAGGTTGGAAAATTTTGAAAAAAAAATCACAGTCGGATGATTTTTATTAAAAAAATACTTGAAATAAAAATTATTTTTCGAGTTTAGAAATCAAAAAATTTAAAAATGTTAAAAATTGTCAATAGAGCGAATTTGGTTGTGAAATGAATTAAAAAAAAAAGTTTTTTATCCAGAATTTTCTAAATATTTAAAAAGCTTAAAAATCATTTGAAGCAATACTAATTGGCAGTTTTGTATGAGAATTGTCAGTAGAGCATGTGTACAACATACAAAAAATTTCAAAAATGGAAAAGAGAAATTGAAATGACTTCTCATTATTCTAGAAAAAACCGAAAAGTTTAAGGTTTGCAATCATACATCAGTAAATATGAGAGATTGGGCTGCTGTTGGATTGACATCTTTAGCAAAACAAGCAATGAAAGCCAAAACTAACATGGATTCAAAAGTATTTTGAACATTATTGATTTTATAAATGAAAAAAATGTTTATTAAAGAGCCAACAAGAATTGTGCATATCATCATTATTATCACTGTGCTCAATTCCACACGTTCAAGTTAGACGAAGACAATTAGATTGTGTGATGTCATTAATTCAAACCGATGGAGCATTTCTATTGTCAACATCATGGCCAAACATTATTCAAATAATTTCGGCAATAATCGATAATGATACGGGGTAGAAAAAAAAAGAGAATCAATCAATAAATTGAGAAAACAACGAATTAAATCTCAGATGCGAATTATTATTGATAAGACAAGGCTATTTGGGTCTTCGATTAGTTTCATCGGATTTCTTGCAATCAATACCATTCCATTGTGTGCCAGGATTAGTTGAAGCTGTGTCGAGATATGGAAAACAGACGACAGATCATAATATTTCATTATCGGCTCTCACGCTTCTTGTAAGAAAATTTTTGTTTGTTCTTTTTTTTTTCTTAAAGAAAAGCATGCGGTAAGCTTGCATTCACAACAGAATTCTTGACGTATTTTGAAAAGTGAGAGCGTGCGCGGTGTTTGCAAAAAAAAATTCTATACTGCCCATTTGTGCTGCTGTCGAAAAATTTTAATAAATGTAAAAGCTATCAATTAACTCCGCCTATTTTACCATGCCGCAATCCAAAAACGAGAATAAATTCAGTGGACCATATCGGATTTTATTTATCGAAAAATGGAAATTGTTGGAAACGACGCGTCCGAAGAAGTTTGGATGGTTCTCTACACTTGTCTATCCGAATCCTGTGTCGATTCACGATTTGCGGTCAGAAAATCGGCGTGTCAAACGTTGTTGCAAATTGTGACGGCACACGGGCACGCGTTGCGAACAGAAGCATGGCACAACGTGATTTGGCAGGTAATCGAATTATTTTGTTTTTCATATTTTTCAGTAAAGTTTTTAAAATTTGTTCAATGGAGCAAACTTGCTCGATTGTAATTTTCAATCGAAAACTTCAGATTTTAATTCCACTTTTGGATAAAGTCCGATCCCAAACCAAAAGTGCATCAACCGAAAAAGCAGATGGAGAATTGATAATGCATCATTCGAGAGATACTCAACAAGTAAAAAAAACCCACAAAAATGAAGAAAAAAAAACAAAAAATTTTCAGAAGCAATGGACAGAAACGTGTATTCATACGTTATCAGCAATTTCGAAAATATTCAATTCGCAACGAAAATGTCTTCTGGGATTGGTGGATTTCGGATCAGTGTGGGAAGCATTCATGGGATATTTGGACTGGGCCGCGTGCTACGAAAATGCCGAGCTATCATTGTCGGCAATACGAAGCTATCAGGAGGTTGAAAGAGCGGTGTTCGGTGTTTAGTTTTTTGAAAAAAAAAAGTTTCAGGTTTTATTGGGAAAAATCTCATCGCAAACATTGAATATAAATAGTCATGAAAAGAATAATTGGTAACAAGAAAAGATGGGTGAAGGAAGAAACGTTTAAGATTATTTTTTCCAGTGATTTGTTAGCAGACGTGGTGCCGCCGGAATTGCCGCAAGAGCAATGGGTTGAATCATGGAAGGTGCATTTTTTCCCCTTGAAATACACAAATTTTTAAAAATAGAAAAAATGGAAATTTTTTTTAAAAAAGTTACCGCTCAAGCTTTGAATTTTGTTCTTATTTATTAAAAATAAATAAAAAAGTAATGGCGCAAAGTTCCACTAAGGTTTCTAGGTAAAATTTAAATTATTTTGGTATTCTTTCAAGTAATGGTCAATAGAGCGCATTTGCGTTATGGCACGTAATTATAACAGGAAAAAAAGAAGAATTCGTTCATTATATAAATTGAAGACTTGGCTTCGAATCGCACGAGGACTGGCTCGTCAAGGATGTTCGGCACTTTCAACAACAAATTCGTCCAACGTTGACAATCGCTCAATCTCATCAACACCCCGAATGACATCATCGACAGCATCGTTGGCTTCACTGGTGCCAGGCGTTTATGTACCAGGACCATCGCATCTAACAGCAATTCTGCATGTCTTTCCGCCATTATTCGATCGAGTCGCAAAAAGTATAACAATTGATGACTTAAAATATGAAAGTTTGCCGGCAGTTTTAGAGGTAAGATTTGTTTTGTTTTGTTTCTTTTTCTGGTTTAAAATTTGACTGAAAATCAAAACAAAAAGAAATGTGCAGAGTATGATGAATGTGCCAATACCATCCGAACAAGTTCCATTCGTTCTACCGTCATCGTCAACCCATCTGACGCCGACACAAGAAGCTCTTCTCGACGCCGTCAAAATTGTGTTCGTCGAGTGCACAATATCGGGAACATCATTACGACCAGCGATAGCGGATCAAATTCGGCTTTTGTTGAAGTTTGCAAGTCTGGCGACACAACGCGTCTCGCCTAACAAGATGGCGCCGGGCGGACAAAAAAGCTACGTAAGGCAAAAAGCGTCGAAGGGAAAGAAGAAAAAAAAGCGCATCGAAAAATGTTTCAGAAAGAGCACGCGCTGACAACAATTGTGCCATTCTCCGAATATTCGCTAAGAATGGCGGTTGAGTTCTTCACGTCGACAGCACAATATCCAGAAGTGGCGAACTCATTGATTGTTATCGATATTGTTAAGGTTTTTCTTTCTTTTCACACCTTTTTTTTTTGTCGAAAGAAAAGTTCAAACATTGGATAACAAGCGCGCTCTATAGAAATGTGTAATATGTAGTTAAAACGTCAAACTACGTATCAATTATTGTAGTGCATATAACGATACTCAACGAATTATTTGAATACACATCGTCGACAAGACCATATCATTAAACCTAGCGTTTGCTCCTTTAAAAGCTTCCCGTTTTCAGCTTAACTTTTTTTTTAAACAAGAAATTCAAAAAAAAAAATTTAAAAAAAAAACTCTTTGCAGTTTCTCGGTGAGCCGCTTCGCTTGAAATATATGTGCATTTCATCATCGACATGGAAACTGGCCGCCTGCTCATTAATGTCAGTGCTGAAGACGGCGATCCCGTATGCTCGACAAAATCGTGAGTTTTAACAAATGATTTGAGATCACGGCACGTGTTTCACTCATTATCGCTACGAAAAAACTCGGAATTTAAAAAAGCGCCAAACGTTTTTTTTAAGCTCCTTTAAAAAGAATTCAAATTTTCTCCAGAGCCCGATGAGAGGGCTAGTGAAGCTGTGTATTCATTTTTGAATGGACGAGCGTTTTCAAATTTTCAGCAAAACAATTTGCGACATTGTGGCCGACAATTTGTGAGACAATGGAAAAATGGTTGTTTACGCCAAAGTAAGAAAGTACAACTTTTGCTGAGCAGCAGCTACCTTAGTTGTGTGTGTTAAATGATAGGCAGCTAAAAATTTGAAAATGGAACACTCTGAACATTTTCAGCATTTTTTTTTAAATTAAAAAAAAACTGAAATAATGAAATCATTTTCCAGCAGTTCGAATCGTTTGGCAGCCGATGAAAGAAAAAGAGATGAATTGATGGAATGTCAGGTATTTTTTTGTTTGTTTTCCTCTTCAATTAGCTGAAATTGTTTTTGCTTGTCGATTTCAGGCAATTGAAATAATAAAAAATGAAATATTGGCCTACGCGTCAAAGTTGCCAACAGAAGATGTTCAACGAATAATCGCCTTGTTGCATCGCGGCTCGATTTCACAAGTTGATTCGACTGATGTTCTTGGTGAGAAGAAAAAAACAACAGGAGAAAATTCAACAATAGAAAAGATTCAGCCTTAGACACGCATACGCAACGCAATGAGCTGGCCAAAACGTGTTTCGATGCGCTGCTCATGTCGACTGACGGAGCAGGAAACGGTCTACAAACCGATGGAGCCACCGAAGAAGACGGTCGAGGAATATTGGGAAATGTGGCGGTGGCAAGCTTGTTGCAAAGATGCACACAGGTAAGCTGTTTCTCCTTCTTTCTTTTTTTGCAAACACCGTGAAGTTTTATTGATTTTTTGTGCAGGTGATGTCAGATTTCTGTCGAGACTGGTCGTCTTCTGGAGACTTAAGATTGCCCAGATCAAGAGTGTTGGAAATAATCTCAGCACTACAAGCGATCGATTCATTGATCGCCCGATTAGCAAGGTTGGTGAAAATGAAAGGAGAAAAAATTAAAAACAAAAAAAAAACCAAAGCGAGTTGAGTTTAATTGAAAAAAAATGTTTGATTGTCTGCAGAGATCCGAAATTAGCCGAATTATACTCGCAACTCGTTTCGCTATTTCCATCGGTTGTCGATGTGATGCCGTGCTGTCACGATGATGCTCAATTAGAGCAGCAACTAATCAAAACGATCAAATCGTATCAAACCCTATTCCTATTGCAACAAATACCGAACGCCGCATCATTATAATCATCAACCACCCCAACCAACCAACCACAGTAGCCTTGAACCGAAAAAAGCATTTTTGATTTATTGATTTTTTGTTGTTCTTTTTCTTTTTCTAAATTTTTTTTATTTTTATCGATTTTTTTATGTACAGTTTTATTTATCATTTGATAGTGGGTAACTAAATTCTACCAGAAGTCTCTGTGATTTAATGGCGAGAAAAAAAAAAGAAACAAAAAATACACTTATATTTCTCTCTGTCTCTCTCTCCCTCTCACATTTTTGATGATAATTGAATTTCAGTTAAGTTTCACTCCGTCTCTGTCTCTTTTTTACGCTCCTCCCCTTCTCTCTCTCTCTCTCTCTCTCTCTCTGTCTCTCTGTCTGAAGAAATGTGTTATAGAATTTTGGGCTTTTCCTTTTACAAGTGTGATATTTTATTTAAATGAATCATGAATCTCAATTTCCTCCCCCCCCCCCCCCCCCCCGTTATCCTTCACACCGCCAACCTCTACCGCTTCTCTTCTGTTTTTTTTTCCGCGGAAGAAAGAAATCAATTTTCTCTTGTAACTGAGCTTCTTCTTCTTTTTCCTTATTTTTATTTTTTTCTTTCTTTTTTTGTGAATTTATTGATACTAGAGATATGAACATTTCTATTTGATGGATTTAAAAAGAGAGGAGAAATAGTTGAACTCGAACATTTTATCTTTAAATTTTTCCTTATTTTCCTTCTTGTTTTTTTGAGTTTAAAAAGGAAACGATGAGTTTGGATTTCAATCGATGGTGGCAAATCAAAAATGGGAAATTTTTTGAAGTTGGCCTGGAAGAAGAAAAAGAAATTGTGGAGAATTTTGTTCATTTTTCCGGAACTGAAGAAATCGGTAAAGAACAATTTTGTGGTGAGACACTTTGAGAGAAGATCCAAACGGTTAAAGGGAAATTTTTCGTGATGAGACCCATCGTGGTTTGATTTTGTAAAATAAAATGAAAATGTAGTGTTACAGTATGCTAGTTTCGTGGTAAGATCATTTGGAGGGGTGTTGGAACATTTTTTGAAGTTTATGGTAAATCAAATTTTGAATTTTAAGATGAATCAAAATTGAAAAGCGCCGAAAACGAGGATATTTTTGTGGATTTTTTGAAACAACAAGAAGGAACATGGAGTGCAGTTTTTTATAATGTTTGTCACAATTTTTTCACTCTTTCCTTCCAAAGATCAGTTTTTCATTAGGCAAAAATCAATAAAGTCGCGTTTGGACGCGACATATTCGGCCGACAATCATTGGTGATCAATATCGATCGATTGATTTTCGGTTGTCGAGTGAATCCAAACATATCGGTAATTGATTGAGCCAAAAAGCACAAAAAATTAAAGTCGACACGACATTTTTTCTTGTGCAATAGAGCGAAGTTGTTTGGGAAAAAAAGCGTGAATAATTTTCAGGGATTATGGATGGAAATTCCATACGGTCAATTAACAATTGTTGATGTTGAAAATCCGAGAAACGTAAAAATGTTCACATTTCTTGAAAAATATTCAGAAGACGTTGAAAACGAGTATTTCAATGGAACAATCAAGAAAGAATTCGTCAAAGGAAGTCCAACGAACAATTTGTTGATCGTCAGCAAGAATGGAAGTGGCACATTTGAATCAGAAGCGAATCCGATCGAGTTCTTCGAAATTGTCAAAAAAGCGACGAAAAATTTGTTGCGAAAAGGTTTGGTGAGAGCAGCCGCTGCACAGTAGAGCAGGTTTTCTCCTCCGCCTGACGAAGTAGGCGGAGACACGCGTTCGAGAGTTTTTGAGGGATTCTTCTCGGTGTTTACCGCATCGCCGCATAGTTTTTGGGGCGCAGTGTGGTTTGAGCAGGCGGCACGCACAAATATTTAAAGACCGAAAAAAAATTGATTACAGGAATCAATCGAAATCACATTGGAATTTGTCTATCCGGCGGCGTTGATTCAACATTCATCGCGCACGCAGCCCAACAAACAATTCCAGACAACATCGGAATCGATCTGATCAATGTGGCATTTGGCGAAACGGAAGAAGCGTTTCGTCAGGCGCCGGATCGATCCAGATCAATCGAGGCGCTGAAATCATTGAGACAAAAGTATCCGATGCGAAACTTTCGACTGATTCTGGTGAACATCGACTCAAAAGAGCTGGAAAAGCAACGAGCTGAGAATATTTCGCAGGTGAAATTTTTTTGTGGGAAAACTTCAATTGGGGAAAAAAAAGTGGGTTTCTTGCAGGCAATTCGACCGGCAAAATCAGTACTTGATGACTCATTAGCGTGTGTACTTTGGTTCGTTCTTCGAGGGAAAGGCGTCGACTATGATAATGGCGAATGTGTTGAGTCGCCGGCAACAACGATGCTCCTCGGCTCGGGAGCCGATGAATTGTTGGCCGGATACGCACGGCATCGGACACGATTCGAAAAAGAGCAAAACGCTGAAAACATTGCAGAGGTTCGGGCCTCAACCTTTCTTCATTTTTTTTATTCACAGAAAGGATTTTGACAAATTCTAGGAGTGTGAAGCTGAACTTCGACGCCTCGGATCAAGAAATGGTGGACGAGACGCCAGAATTGCGGCACAAATTGGAAAAACAATTTTGTTGGTTTTTTCCCCACGACTGCTTTCGAGTTGAAAGCAAAACAGATTCGCTGATTGAAAAAAAAACAATGTTCGGTGGAGCGCATTTTCATTTTTTTTTCGCTTTGTCCTAATGAAACGAGTTAGAGATGGAGACGCAAGCAAAAATAAAGCGCCGTGTAGCGCATGCGTTCGAAAATTTCCTGCGGCTTTTTTTTTCGTTGAAAGAAAGTTATCAATAGGGCGCATTTGCCAAAGTACGCGTTTAGCAACCAAATAATGTTAGTCGTCAATAGAGCGAAATTGTATTTCACTCACTCAAAACCAGAACGTTGTTTCTTTCAGATCACCATTCCTCGAGCATTGCGTCGTCTCCTATCTGAACAATCTCAGCGTTCACGCGAAATGGGATTTATCGTTGCCGCGTGGCGTCGGTGAAAAGCGACTGCTAAGAGAGACGCTGAAA
This sequence comes from Caenorhabditis drosophilae, assembly GCA_963572285.1. Classification (NCBI taxonomy): domain Eukaryota; kingdom Metazoa; phylum Nematoda; class Chromadorea; order Rhabditida; family Rhabditidae; genus Caenorhabditis; species Caenorhabditis drosophilae. The sequence continues at coordinate 6,975,904 of OY751563.1, read as the reverse complement.
CTGCTTGGCTCACCGCACACGGCGCCAAAACAGGCGATGCAATTCGGCTCAAGACTCGCCAAAATGAGCAACAACGGGAACAATTCGATAAAGGGAAGCGACGAGTCGCCGCATCATTTGAGTTGATCGCGAAAGAAAAGATGATGGAAGTTTTTTTTATGTTGAATGCGTAAATTTTTATTTTATGAAAAATAAAAAACAATTGGGATTGAAGGCCTAAGCTTTTTGAACGGCACGATGTCTTTTGACGACAGCACGATGCTTGGCAACGACAACTCGGCGAGCTTTCGATCGGCGAACAGCAGCGGCACGTCGTCGCGAAACTGAACGGTGTTTTGCGGCGGCGGCAGCCGACGCGGCACGACGAACCGATGAGCGAGCGCGCAACACCGACGAACGAGCTGGGCATGGGCAGTAGGCGGCGTCGCCACCTGGTTGTCCCGAAGCTCCTGGTGGTCCTGGTTGTCCTGGTTGTCCTGGCTGTCCTGGGTGTCCGTCGGCTCCTGGTGGTCCTGGTCGTCCTGGTGTGCCGTCGTTTCCTGGCTGTCCGTCGTTTCCACGTTGTCCCGGCTGTCCTTGTTGACCAGGTGCTCCCGATGGTCCTGGTTGTCCGATAGAGACGACGCCTGGCGCTCCTGGCTGTCCTGGCTGTCCGTTTTGGCCTGGGCTTCCTGGTTGTCCGGCGTCTCCACGTGGTCCTGCTGGTCCAGCTGGTCCTTGACCACCGCCAAATGCGTCCTGTCCTGGCTGTCCGTCGGAACCACGTTGTCCGTTCTGTCCTGGTGGTCCTGGTGGTCCCGGTGGTCCAGCTGGGCAGATGATGCAACCACTTGGCGACAAAGGAACACCAAGGTTGCCATCGCTTCCTGGAACACCAGCCTCTCCCGGTAGTCCTTGATCACCATCGCTTCCTGGAGCTCCTGGTGGTCCTGGAGGTCCTGGTGGGCAATGATTGGCGGCCGAGTTCGCTTGACAATTGCATTGTGGAGCCTGACGTTTAGCTCTTCCGAACATTGATTTGATGGCTTCACGTTGCTTTCCCTGCTCAGGCAGAACCGACATCATTTGGTGCCAAACCGAGTTGGCCTCATCCTTAATTTTCATTTTTGTGTCGTCACTTTCACTTTAAAAGCTGCAGAGTTCATAAGAAACTGCGCTCTATTGTAAACTGATGAATGCTCACCTTGAATAAGCTAATATCTCGCTCAACATTATTGGCATAATTGTTAATATCGTTGACCAAATAAACCAACGAAACAATCGAAGCAAAAATAGCCAAAGATGAAGCTCCAGCCGCAGCTGTCACCAAAAGACGTGCCATCGCCATAACTGTGTTGATGGTATGAGTTTCCGTTCGAGAATCGATCAGCTTTTATACACATCAATGATGTTTGTGGATTGGTTAAAATTGACGACGAGGAGGTGGGCCGAACAAAAATCGACTTCCCTGTCTTTAATCGAGTTTTACAACGACGAAGACGAAACAATTTTAAGAAATGAAGAGTAGAAAAGGAAACAAAAAAGGCTAAAATTGGCTAAAAGTGTAATAATTTCAGTTTTTTTTTTCTTTCTCATCGAGATCTTTTTGTTTAGGTTTCCTGTTTAAACAGTTCAACTTTTCCATTCTCTGTTGCTTTTGGTTTCGGTTTTCAGATTCAGAATCGATTTATTTTGATGGAAAGAAGAGAAAATTTTAAGACAAAGTTTTTTTTTTTTTTTTTTTTTTTTTGATTTCTAATCCTAATCAATATCCGCATTTGAAAATCATCACATTAACCTGAAAATAAAAATTGGTTTTTTGTTTTTCGTAAAACTAGATGGGGGGAAAGAAGAAGTGAAAGTGTGCTCTAACGAACTTTTTATTTTTGCGAAAAACGGTTTTTGAAAATTTAAAAATTGTTGCAGAAGAACGGACTTTCTTCGGTTTTTCCCCTACTTCTAGAAGAGTTATCCAAGTTTGGGAAGCTAGGCCACGCCGGGGAAATTTTTATTTTATTTAGCGAAAAATGGCAAAAGAAACGTTCACCATGGCCTAGTTTTCATCGCGTTTGGGTTTCTCTTCCATTTTGTGCAATTTCGACTAACCTTATTGCATTTCAATAAAATAAAATGGCCCATTTCGTAGCTAACTCGACTACCAAAACATTTTCCACAAATCACATGCCATGTTGCTCCAAACTTTTTGTCGAGCTCCTCTTTTATAAAAGCGGCGACGTCCTAAAACACAACACAAATGAATGGAAAAATGTGTACTTGGAGCCGATTTTTGCTTCTACGAGGTTGAAAAAAATATTCTTTGCAAATATGAAGAGACAACTGTGTGCGGTGGAGCGCGTTTTTATTTCTTTATTCATTTTTCGACATTCACTCTATGTTCGCCCGACATTTCACGGGTTCACAAAATGAACCTTTTTTTTTGCGATTTTTGCTGAAAATTTGAGTTTTTGATTTTTTTGGTTCAAATGAAAGCTGAGATTCTGGAGAATATTTTAACACTAAAATTAATCTGAAATCTCGAATATGAAATGTGAAAAAATGGCTTTGAAAATTCAAATTTATCGGCGTCCAAAATGACGTCACTTTTTAATCAGGTCAAATTTGAATAAAAAAGTGACGTCATTTTCAGAACTTTCAAAGCCATTTTTTCACATTTCATAATCGAGATTTCAGATTAATTTTAGTGTTAAAATATTCTCCAGAATCTCAGCTTTCATTTGAACCAAAAAAATCAAAAACTCAAATTTTCAGCAAAAATCGCAAAAAAATGTCTAGTTTACGGCGATAAACGCGAAACCGTGAAATGTCGGGCGAATACATGGGGTAAAAGTCGATAAAATCGATGAAAATTAAGCTTTAATGGCTTGGATAATTGAAATATCGACCTTTCTATCGATATAAATCTTTTAAATACAACTCCCATTCGAGTATTTATATTATTGGAAATTATGAAAAACCCTGGTCCTAGAGTTTTGTCAGATGCTTTATTTTTAATTTTTGTTCTAAAATGGCTTTGTTTTTCACATCTTTAATTTCCCATTTAATTTCTAACAGATTGCCCCTAGCGGTAAGAATTTCTATTTGTCCCCCAATGGGGACCGGGCCGAGCTCAACAGCAGTGCAACGCTGAGACGACCCTCGGAAAGTCGGAGCAAGCCCCGGGTCTTTCCAAGTTTCCAAAAATCATATAACCTTAATTACACTCATTCGAGTGTATACCGTAGGTTAATACGATAAGAACAGATACTACACTTTGATCTTAGCTAATAAGCCGAAGAAGCGATAAATTTTCCCAACTTTTTTCGACATTCATCCTATGTGTTCGCCCGACATTTCACGGGTTGGCGTTTATCGCCGTAAAATAGAAATTTTTTTGCAATTTTTTATGTTCCAAGAAAAAAAAAACAAAATTATTCCAGTTATCAATAGAGCGCGATTATACTAATAGAGAAGAAAACATTTAAAAAACAAGCGATATCTTTTCACTAAAAAAAAAGAAAAGAAAAAACCTTATCAATATTATAGAGCCGATGCGCCTCGCGAACAATTTCAATGACAGCCTCCTTTTGCTGCTCTTCCATGTCCGACTCCTTCACCTCGAATTTATCCTCGGACATTTCGTATAATTGCTCTCTGCTCGTCGCCTTTTTGTTGTTCTTCTAGAATTCGACGGGGAAACAACAGAACAAATCGAAAGAAAATGAAAAAGCCGTCGAATCGAATTGTGGTTCGGCAAGGGGACGGTGGTGGTGGAAGGAAAAAAGTGCATAGAAAAACCAAAAAAAAAAACAAAGACAAAAAAATAAAAAAACCAAAGATTTTTCATGATGGATTGTAAAACTCAACTTTTCCGAATCTTTACCCTCCCCTCCCCCCTTTTTCCCAATGACATTAGACGCGGGGAGGAAAGAAGCAACAAGAAGCCAACTGCTGTCCCTCCTCTCTTTCTTTTTTCTCAATTTTTCAACAGAGACACTGAACATCATTCAAAAAAAAGAAAAGAAAGAAGAAAGGTTGTGACGTACATCAGAAGACGTCCCGCCGCCAAGTTTTCACAAGACAATGAAGAAATGAATGTGAATATGAAATTCAATTTCCATTTTCTTCACACCACATCGTCTTGCTTTCTAACCGCCATCGTTCAAAACACAAAAATAATAGGACCATGAGCTATAAAGGGAGGAGGGTGAAGCTCCAAAAATGTGCTCCTGCTGCTCTTCTCATAAATGACAATTTTTATGAGGTGACAGCAACTGTCGACACCCTCCCCCCTCCACTCTCAAATTTCATTAAAAAAACCTTTTTGTTGTTGCTCGAGGAGCAAAAAAAAACTAAAAAAAAAAATAACAAAAAGATTGAAAATTTCGATTGTCTTCTTATCTCAAAATTCTCAACACCAGCAGAGCAACAACAAAAAAAAACAAAACAAAAAAACAATTCAGCCATTTCCAAGATGAGATGAGATGAAATGTGATGCTCCTCTTCTCTTGATTTCTCCCTCATTTTTCTTCATCTCCTCCTTTCAAACCAACAACAAAAAAATACAACAAGACTACTCATTGACGATGATGATAATGATGATGATGAAAATAAAAAAAAACAAAAAAAAATGAGAAGGAGAAGAGGAAGAAGAAGAAAAAAAAACATGGAGAAAAGGGAAGAAGGAAGAGGTAGGAAGGGTATGGGAGGGGAGGAAAGGGGGGGGGATGAGAAAAAGTCGAACAATTCTGAAATTCAAATTACAAATTAGGTTTCGACCACCACACTAAATTGGATACATTTCATTTTAGAACCAAATTATTTTCCCTCCCTCCTTCTTCTCCCCTTTTCTATGCCCCTTTTTTTCCTTCCTCGCTCAATCGAAAAAACTCTGCTGCTCATCGCTAACAGCCAGAAGGGCGGGGAGAGGGGGAGGGCGAAAGAGGGGGTGGAAAAGATATAAAACAACGAAAACAAATTAAAAAAACGCAACATTTTTCACAGGAAACTTTAAAAAAAAGCTAAGACGGCGGTTAACAACAACAACTAAAAGAGGAACCAGTTTGATTTTAAAAAAAAACATTCGAATATTTAATGAATTCGCGCCAAATCTTCAATGATTTTCAGAATTTCAGCTGGATCACTTGGAAGATCTGAAAAAAAAAGAATAAAACAAAATCCAGGCTGGAAATGGGACAGTGCTGAATTTCAGCTACTTACTTTCCGCTTCTCCAACACTCGACACTTTTGATAGAATTTTCAGTGCTGTCGATCGATCAACATCCAATATTGATTCAATCAAATCGCCATCCAGAAATCCGGTCACCTAGAAAGAAAAATGCACAAAATCAAATCGTTTCAATTTTTTCATCAAAAAATCAGACCGGCTCATAGCGTTTCTGTTGGGTGAATTGTCGATATGTCGAATGATCAATGTGCATACAATTTTTCAATTCGTCTCCAATCGCTTTTTCAATTGCCAAAAGGAATCTGAAAGCAGTTTCAATTCAACTTTTTTTCCTTTCACAAAAATATTTTTTGTTTTTCAAACTTTTTCCATTTATCATCAATTTGGACAACGAATCCAATTGAGCCGTCAATTGTTCCAAATGTAATTGGATGAGAGTATTCGATTGAGCTGTCTGTTGGTGGATTTACCAATGTGCATTTTCTCATTACATTTACCATATCTCCAAGATAAAAAAATCCATTTGGCTGAAAATTTTTGTTTTTAGAGTTTTTTTTTTTTTTTTTAATTCGAATTTTCTGTTTTCAATTACCTCGAGCACATATCTTCCATCTTCTGTGTTTCCTCGCGACTTATCAATTTCACATGTGAACAAATTTTTTGTTATTTCCGCTCCGAGAATTCGTTCGGCCGTTATGAAATCACAGGCGCTCATCCACATACAATTCCAATCTGTTGCAATTTCTTCAAATGTTCCTTCCATGCTTCGATACGTTAATAAACCAACTGATCGCATCAAATCAGCAACCAAAATTTGATCACCCTGATCAAAGAAATCCTCTTTTTTTTTTTAATAATTTTAGTTGACATTTTCTTTTTAAATCGTGGTGAGACTATTTGTTAAATTTCAGCGCCTTTAACATTTTTATTGAAACAATTGAAGTACGCTCTACTGAAATATTTATGAATCGATTCAAAATTTCTCCATTTTTTTTGCGCAAAGCTCAACTTCCTAAAATTTATTTGCTTACAGTCAACATTAAAAAAAATAACAACATCGTGGGTCTCACACCGAACTACGTGTTTCAAACCTCTTCTACCGTAACTTTTGATCAATAGCTTACAGCCTTTTTACTCACCATCGTTTTAATATTGATCGCTGAAATATTATTGAAATGCGAGCATTCTAATCGTAATTCTTTGTCCTGTGTCCATTCAAATAATCGAACTGAGCTATTGATTGACACCAGCAATTTTCCATTCAGAATACTCATTGAATAAGGGCATCCTTTTACGTTCAATTCTGTCACTTTTCTTAACTTTGTTTTATCTGCTACATCAACCTCAAACACAATAATTCGACCCTAAAACTCATCAAAATGTCTTCTTCTTCTTCTTCTTCTTTTTCAACAACAAACCGATTTCGATTCAATGTCTTCATGATAAACTGTCGCTGCTCCAACGATAAAATAATGCTTGACATCATCTCCTAATTGTGCCGACACTATGCTTATACCAATTTCATATGGTCCAAATTCATGCGCGTGTAGAACTTGAAACGTGTGATGATCGAAAATCAATAATGCTGATTCGAAAGAAGCTGATGATGATGACGTCGATTCACTCATATCAGCTCGTTGTGCTGAAAACTTTTCGAAATATAAATTTGCCTTTTTCTTTTCTCTCCTAAAATTTTACTTTTTGATCGGCTACTTGTTATATTTAATGCTGTTCTTGATGCGCTTGTATACTTATCGGATCTTCTACTATTTTCCTGCCTCAATGATAATACACCATAGGTTCCCGTCGTTTTTTGATGAACAATTCGTCTCGCTGATTCTCCAAGTGGAATTGTTCTGAAACAAATTTTTTACATTTAAAAAAATTGTTTTTTTTTTCTTCTTTTTATTTACCTAACATGGATTTTTTGAATATCATCAACTTTTCCAAAAACCATTTGTTGATTATCCGAAAATACTAAACAATCTCTACAAAAAAAGTTTTTTTTTTTGAAATTTTTCCATTATTTTTTCTTACCGATAAGCATGAGAATTTAATGAGCAAACCGTTTCCACCATTTTTACGTTCACATTTGAGAATAATAATTTTTTATTCGATGAGAAAATAATCGCCGGTCGATCTGATGAAACAAATAAATGTTGTCTTTTTTTCGAATAAATTCGATGAAGTTTTGGTGGTCTCGTTCCGACAATCGATTTTTTTACTTCACCAAGTTCAGCTGAAATTTTCAGATTTTCTTTTTTCTCTCTCTCTCTCTTTGTATAACCTTTCGAAATGTTCCAGTTGAAGTACAACAATGTTCCATCACCAATTGCAATCAATAAATAATGAATATCATCAATGGTTGTTGCAATTACTGATCTTGGAATGATTTGTGTTGGCAGTGCGTGTGAAAATACCTGGGTCAAAATTTAAAATTCCACAAAAAAACATACTTAAATTCTACCATTTTCAATTCATCCAATGCGAAAACCTCCAGAGAAATTGTTGTCCACAGACATAAGGCAACAAATGTTGCCGGCTTATTTGGATCATCTCCTGCAGAGGAAACCGGATAATTTCAGCTTTTCCCTTTTTCAATACCTTCATTTGACAGATCAATGCACGCAATTTCATTATCGAGCTTTTTCTCAGCCAACTGCTCAATTTCCAATCCATTTTGTTCATCAAAAATACATTTCAATGAATATAAATGATTTCTAGCCGCGATAACAATCTAAAAATATCAGCAAAAAAATTTCAATAATCTCTCCTATCCCCATTAAAAAATTGTTCTTCGTTACCTGTCCATGAAGAGGGTTCACCGATATTTTCGCGATATCCTCGTTGTTTGGCGCCTTCCAAACTTTTGTTTCAATTCCTTCGGCCATTAATCGAACCTCTTTTTCGGTGACTTGCACAACAACTCCGGAAGTGTTTGCATCGAAAAGTGTTGCCGCGTAGCCGGTTGATCGTGTTGTGTCGAAATCTAATTCAATGTTTTTTTTTTCAATCGATAATATCAACGAAAAAAATTACCTAAAAAATCGACATCTTCTAATTCTTCTCCGTCAATTTTCAGAACATGCGTTTCTTCAGGCAATGAGACAACAATGTGCGTGTCAAGTTCTGATTGGTATCGAATTGGGAAAATATTCTAGAATTTCAGACAAGAAAGGGATTCTTAAAACTGCAGTAATACTTACTGAAACTTTTGGAAGATCAACACTTGCCGATTCTTCAATTCCTATGCCATTTCGAATAATGCGGAGGGATCCGCCCTGAATAAAATGATTTTAAAAAATTCTGGAATATTTTCAGACTTTATGAGCTCCAGAACAAGTGATTAATTGAGATTGACCATCACAATCAACATGAATCATATCTCGAATCGGACCAATGTTTGTATAAGTTTCTAGAACCTGAAAATTGTAAAAAATGAAGAAAATTTTTATTTTGAAAAAAAAAACTTCAATAAATGATCCATCTGAATTTGGGGTTGTCGTCAATCGAATAAGTTGTGAATCTCCAAGCCTTGAGCCAATATAAACAACACCGTTATCCAAATAACTAATAGTGTCAGCCACCGATACTTCGCCCAGATATTCAACTTTCATTTCTTGAACAACCGAACTTGCTAATGAACGCTTTTCAATGTTTAAAATAAGCATCAGGAGACGTCCTTCGTCATCGGAAAGCAAAAAACGTTCGCCAGTTTTATCAATTGGTGCAAAAGCACTGAACGAGGTTTGATTGACAAGTGGTGAAGAAACTGGTACGATTGCATCGCTCGCATCATTTCTAAAACTTTTCGGCTATTTTTAAAAAAAAAAAAATTTTTAATTAAAATCCTACGGTTTATAAATAATTGTTTCAGTTCCTAGAATGATAACTCCTTCAGCTGGTTGTGGAACAGGAATGATGAATGACGAATCATTTGCAATATTTTCCTAAATATTTTTTTTTTCAGTTTGGATATTATTTTTCTTTTCTTTACTTGTCTTGCAAATGGTCGGAACTCTTTTTCATATAAACTCAAGTCGACAATCTGAAGGTGGCGTCCTCTTGAATCTTCAGATATATAAGCTAATCGATAAATGTCCACTGGAATTTTGGTTCAAGAAAAATCATGAAAAGTATTGAATTACAATCAGTGTTCATAAATTTGACATCAATGACATTGATACACTCAAATCGAACATTGAAATGACGAAGATCTGTTCCGTATTGCCACTGAATTATTTTCAAAGTGCCATCATAAATTCGAACAGCGATAAGACCAGTCGGATGAACGCTGATAACAGTTCCATTATCTGAAAGACGTCCAACGCGATCAGCAATATTTCCAGCGACTCTTGTCACAATTTTTTCATCGCGATACGCCAAAATCGCCATGTGATTTTTTTCAGTGAGCACAATTAAAGAATCTTGATTCTTAAAATTGGAAATTATATCGATTTTTTAAATTTATTTTATATTCAAATTTCTCACTTCTTTTTTCGGTTTGAATAACAATATTTCTGATATTCTGCCGTAAATTGGAACTTCACACACATTTTTCAAACCTTCTGGAGTAACTAATTGAACATCAATTCGATTTCCATGATCAATTATGAGATTTAAATCATCTGGTCCTACAAGAACAGAAAAACATATTATTTTAAAACTTGCTTTTATTCGATTTTACCAGTGAAATTGCCGACTTGTGTTCTCGAAACAACTGTTGACTTTTTGGCCGAAACAAAATAACTTATAGTCATTTTTTTCTGAAAATCTCAAGTTTTCTTAAAGAGCGAAAAGTATGGGAGGAAAAAAGTTGCGAAAAACTATTTTTCAATTTTCAAAACTTTAGCGAAGTGTGCCAGCAAACGTTGACTGACGTGCTTTGCGTTGTTTGCATATTTTGTTTTCATCAATTGTTTAAAGAATATAAAAAACGTTGTGTTTCCTTTTTTCAAAAAAAAATGAGTGATTATAATCCTGACGGTACTTTGAATTTATCCAACAATAATTTGTCTGTATATAACGATGTAATTTTTTAAATTTTTTCAAAAAGTTCAAAAATCTCAATAAAAACAAGAATTTAAAGAAAAAACAAATTTTAAGGAAGAGGAACGTGTAGAAGAAGAAGAAAAAGACGACGAAAATGAATGCCAAAGTTTTGATGTCGATGTTAGTTTAATTATTTTTGTAAAAAAATTATTTTTCGAGTTTTAGATTGTCGATAAGCACACCTACATTTTTAGCGGAGCTGGAGTTGAACTCACAAATGTCTCATATTATGCTGAAGGCTCAATTTCCAGTTTTCCATTGCTTTATTCAGAAAATATTATTTTTCCAGGTATTTTTTTTTCCAAAAAAAATTTTTTTCAAAGTTGTGTTTTAGGCCAAAGTATGCCACTTATTGTCAAATGCCCATTTTCAAAAGAAATTTATGAAAGAATTTATAATTCTGGAAAAGTGGCTGTTTTGACCATTTCTGGTCGAAATATTAATCCGGAAGAAATTTCGTATTTTCAACCGCATATCAATGCTGTGCTTGTTAAAGTAGGAAACAATTTGAAAAAATTGTTAAGAAAATCTAAATTTATGTGAGCGTGTTGAGACCAATTTAAAAAATATTAAATGCTTCTTTAAAATATAATCTCACAAGAATTGTTTCAGATGTTTTCTCGAATCTTTTCATGATTTCCCATTAATTTTCATTAAAAATACTAAAAAATCAATCAATTAATTAAAAAAAAAAAGAAAAAATTTTAGCTTCACCCTTTATTCAGCTTTTTCAGGTTACGAGATTAGAAAGGAATCAAATCGAAAATAGCAATTCCATTTTGGTTGAAATGACGGCTACGCAAAGGTGTCTAATTATTGAAAAAAAGTATGAAGTGCATACGTTGATTTTTTTTCCTTAAAAATTCTATTATAATTCAGATTAGGAAGCTGTACGGCGAAAATTCTTAGTGAACATTTGCTTCCATGTATTCCAACTCATGTTCTACCAAGCAATTTTCTTAGAAGATCAAAAAGAGATGTAATTTTTAAGTAAAATTTAAAAAAAAATTTAATAAAACTTTTAGAAAATCCAATTTACATCACAATTAATCGACCACCCAAAATTTATGATTCATAATACAACAAAAACAAAATGTGAAAATCTTGTCAAATATTTTTCGAATTGGTTTGAAGAAAAAAAAATCAGAAATATCCTAGAAATATTGGTAGAAAATTTAAAAAAAAAATAGAAAGTGACAAAAAGATTTCAGGGAGAAACAGTATTCAGCTTTTGGGTATGTACGAATATGATGGCAACAGAATTGGAAAAATATAAATTGTTATGTGAAGACAGCACAGATCGACGGATTGAAAAGTTATATGAAATTATAAAAGAAGTGAGGAAAAGTTTAATTAGGTTTTAATTTTTTTAAAAAGTATTTGAAGCGCAAAATTTTTTTGTGCAACAATTGTTCGACATTCTTATTCAGTCTGGATGATGTAATAAAAATGAATGGAAATAATTTAAACAGATACTTTGTAAATCCAGGTAAATTTTTTTTTGAAAAAAGAAACTGAAGATTTTGAAAGCTTTTGAATTGATCAAAAATAGGCGGAGAATTGTTTGGCAAACGGCGCATATTCATCTTTATTAAAAATATTTGAATTTCAGGAGGTTTTAATCACGAGCTGTTGACAACATCAAAAGTAACTAATTTTGTTAGAGAAGGAGAGAAAACTTCAGAATTCTGTTGGTTTCCAGGGTTTATAAAAAGAATTTAAGAAAAAAATTGGAAAAAAAATACAATATTTTCAGATATGATTGGCAAATTATTTTGTGCTCAAACTGTCGAACCCATTTCGGATGGGAATACACTTCCGATCGATTAATTCCAAAAAAATTTTATGGAATAACCTCGGCTGCTATTAAGCCGACCACTTGGGAGAAAAAACGAATTCTTAAAGATGAAGAAACTACTGAGGATGAAGAAGAAGAAGAGGAAGACGATTGATTTTTTTTTGTCTTCAAATTGCTTTTAGCAATAATTTGAATGGCAAATTAACACATCATCACTCATATTTGTATAATATTTGTCTCATTTTATCAGTTTTTGACACCTTTTTTGTCAAATTTATGATGCCAGAATTTTATCGCATTTTAATAATTACGTCGCTTTGGATGTTCCGAAAAATTTTCAACGCCCCTTTTTATTAGAAAAGCATAGAAGTTGTTATTCATTTGTTTTTTTTAATAAGAAGTTCAAAAAATTATAGCTTTTTAGTTTTTTGTATTAAAGGGTTTTATCAAAAATAATAATAGTGGTCTCGACACGAGAAAAAGATAAGTACGATAGAGACAGTTGCCCGCGTCGTGTTTCATTTTTTAAATTAGTTGTGTATTTCTTTCATTGTTCATTTTTTTCTTTAATAAAATTGTATAAATAAAAAATTTAATTTTTTTTTGATAATAAATGCTAATTAATTTCCTTTACTCTTCTAGGTAGAAGTTTTAAATAATTTTCAACCTTGGTTATACACAAATTTTTAAGCTGATTTTTAATTTATTTTTTAAAATTATCAAAATGTTCTTTTCGAATTTGTGCGCCTCGAACTATTCTTTCAATGGAGCGAATTAGCATTTTTACAAAGCGCGTCCTCTGCGTTCCCTAACCGCTTGGTTTTTCTTGTCGGTGTTCTCACTAACGCCGTTTTTTGGGTTTTCGAATTGTTTCTAATTTTCTACCTTTCCTAACAAGTTTTTTATTGATTTTTGGAAAATTTCACGTGATCTGTTTTTTCTAAAGTTCTTTTCTGTTTTCGTCATTATCATTAATACACATTTCAGTCTGCACAATGGTTAAAGCTACGAACGTGGATTTGGCTCTCGATGACATCATTTCAAAAACGAGAAAATCACGTGGATCAATTGGTTAGAAGCTTTAAAAAGAAATCAGTGTTAAAAAAATTTGGTTATAGGTAAACGGCCTATTGGAGGAGGAAGACGAGGTGTAAGACGACCAGTGTCTGGTGGAATTCAACGTCGTCGAAGTGGTGGATGGCGTGATTTTGACGCTCCAGAAAATTTTGAGGTTGGGGCTGCCCCAGGAGGTATGTAAAGCGGAAGATCTTATTTTGAAAAAAATGAGTATTTTTTTTTAGGAAATAGAATCACTCGAGTGAACATTTCAAATTTGGCTCCAAGTGTAATTGCAACAGATTTAGATGAACTGTTTGGAGACTTTGGTCTCGAAACAGCAGTGGTCAACTACAACGAGCATGGTAATTAAGAACAAATTGAGGAAAAGTTTAAAATTATTGGAAATTTTCAGGCGAATCACTAGGAACTGCAGATATTACGCTTAGAAAGCGTGATGCTGAACGATTGATCAATAAATTTGCGGGCATTGCGCTCGACGGAAAGGTGAACTGATGATTCTTGGAACAGTTTTGATAATCGTTGACTCAATATGACATCTTTTATTGGCTGATGTGATCAATCTCTTAAAAAATGCAAAGACGTTTACAATTTGTACGTCAAGATCCACACGTTAAAAAGTTCGAACTATTAAAATATAAATTCGTGCGATATGGGCGTGTGGAAAATGGTCGTCACATTTGCTCGTCTTAACGTAGTTGTGTTGCATTACAATCAATCAATAATTCTATTTTTGGTTCTGTTTGAATTGAATGTCGAAAAGCAAAGAGAGAGAGATCAGTGTCGAAACGAATGGGGGTGGTCAACAATTCTCGGAGAAGCTGATAATTTTTGGTTATTTGAAGCTGCCGAATTGTCCAATCTCCAACAAAAATGATGGAAATCTAAGCGAAATTACGGTAGTTGTTTTACAGGTGATGAAATTCGCTTTGGTCAATAGTAGCAGCATTGCGGGAAGAGTTGATTTTGGAGGAAGACGTCTAGGGAATTTGCGCCCGCGTGGTTTCGCTAGTGGACGTAGATTTGAAAAGAAAATTAGTGAGTGAAAATGTTTTGCAACAAGATTACGCTGTGTCAAACTAAACGACTTATTTCAGAGCCAGAAGACTTTTTGAGAGACGGTGTTCACACTGGTGATGTTAGAAGAGGAAAAGGAGCCGGTGGTGGTGCACGTGGTGGAAGAAAAGGATCAAAGAGAGAAGGAAAACCAGTCAAAACTGAAGCCGAGCTCGATGCAGAACTCGAAGCTTACATGTCGAAGCGAAAATCTTAAATCAAATATTGTCGTTTTGTTTCTACTTTTTTGTCTTTATTAAATTGAAAACCTCGATAATTAACTTATGTTTTTGCTAATGAAAAGCGATTCTTTTTTAAATTTCATTGTAAGCTTCAATTGTTATTCAATTTTAAAAAACCTTAATTTTAATCAATTCGTTTTATTTGAAATTTATTTTTTTCTATGAAGAAATAATAAAGAAGGAAAAACAAACTTATTGAAGTTGGAATGTCCATCGCGTTCGATAGAAAAATGTTGAAAAAACTGAAAAAATGTGAAACTGACGTTAACTTGTTGATTTTAAATTTTTTTTTTAGAAAAATGAATATTTTGGAAGCTCCAAATTGGCCGATTCCCAAAATTGAAATTGGTGAAGTATCGATTATAAAACGACAATTTTACTGGGGAACAATGACTGCGTATTTTTTGATAACTTTTGTGAGTTTTTTTTCTTTTTGAAGGCCAAAAAGCCTAAAAAAGTCTGAAAAATGATGTAAAACTGGGTGAAGACAGACGTATTCAGATTGGATCAACATCGACATATTTCTCACTGCAATTAACACCGTTAACGTCGTATATTGGCGTGATGAACGTTTGCATGTTCTTGACGTGGAACATTTTAACACTGACGAACCTGTACATGGCATCGGTATTAGGTGCAGGATATGTTGAAAAAGGATGGAAGGCGAAAAATGTGGAAAATGTTGAAGAAAAATTGCAATATTGTCAACCATGTGGCGGCTATAAAGTTCCACGATCACATCATTGTTCGAAGTGCAATCGATGCTGCCTCAGAATGGATCATCATTGTCGTAGGAAAATTATTGATTTCAAAAAACAAATTATTGATTAGTGAAATTTCTATTGTAGATGTAAAGTTGTTAGATCGCGTGCCTTCAATGATAATTCTCTAACATATTTCCTTAATTTTTTTTGAGGCAAAAATTCAAATTCAAATAATTCGCGCCTAGAAAAAAGACGATGCTCCTTCAAAAGTTTTGAATTCAACAAAAATATTTTCTTTGAAAAATTTTTATAATTATCAATAGAGCGTATTTTAACAATTAAATTGGGGAGAAAGATAATAAGTTTTTTGAAAAATTCTCAATAGAGCGGACTTGCAACAATTTCGATGCAAAAACAAAAGTTGTGAGAGAGGAGAAATCTTCAACCGGATTTCTCCAACCAAAGAAATGTGCGGCAACAATTTTTTAAAAATAATAATTAAAAAAAAAAAAGCAAAAACAAGTAAGAAAATCGGATTTATTGATTTTTGTTTTGTCAGCCTGGATCAATAATTGTGTGGGGCATCGAAATCAGTTCATTTTCATGAGATTTCTTTTTTTTGCCATCATCGGCTGCATTCACGCTTGCAATATCAATTTCATCACTTTTTATTATGCAATAAACGCGGTAAAATTTGATTGATTTTCCCCCCCCCTCTCCGTTCTCCCAAAAAGTTCAATTTTTCAGGCCTGGTTTCATCGCTATGGAAATGGTACGGCGCCTATCATTGTGCTCTCGTTTTCATCATTCCTCCTCGTGATTTTCTCGTCAGCAATGGCAATCGCTGTCGTCATCGCATTATCGATTCTTCTGTTCACCCAAGTTCGATATGTTTACAGAAATATGAACGGAATCGAGGAATATATTGGTAGAAACTTTTCTTTTCTTTTTCTTGGATCATGATTGTTTTTGGTTGAAAACGAATTTCAAGATGGAAAAGCAAAGTCGGCAAGAATAGAAGCGGAAAATTTGAAATCGAGCTGCTCGACAACAACCGACGAAAGTGAATTAAGTGAATATGAGGAGATAATAAGCTCATTGAAAGAATGGAAATATCCATATGATTTGGGATGGATACTGAATTTCGAAGAGGTCATGTCAAATGTAATATCAGGAAGGTAATTGAAGTTTTAAAAAAAATCAAAATTTATGACTGCGGCTGAAAAAAATGGGTGAAGAAATACAAAATTTTGTAACAAAGATGCTCCATGAATAATATTGATAATAGGGAGAAAAGAAGCACGCAACCAATTAATTTTGCTAAGCCTGAAATAATTGAAGAATGATTTTCAGACCGAAATCGAATGGAGTATGGTGGCCAACTCGAGAAGGATGTGATCAATTTACGTTTACAGTAAGAATTTGATTGAGAATCAAAAACAATTCAATTCGTTTGACAGATTGAGCAGTTGAATCAGAAGAAGCTGAAGCATAGTCGATCACGTCAAATAATAATCGAAAAAGATTTCGCTGGAAAAATATGCTCTTCACTGGATTATGGAATACGAATATTTTGCCGACAGCCAATTTTGGACGGAAAATCAATAAATGTTGGCTTAAAAAAAAGAGAGGATTTTTTTTTGAAAATTGAAAAATTCAGGTAAAAGTCGGTGAGAAATTAATAGCAACAAGAGGATCAAATGGTTGGATTTATGGATTTAAGGAAAACAATCCGAGCATCAAAGGATGGGTGCCAATAGAATGTACAAATATGAAAAAGAAAAATCAATAATTGATGGATTCTGATGGGGAATAGGTTTTGTGGAATGTTCCGGGTTTCATGTGCGATTTAAATTATTTTTATAATTATTTTTGATTCTTCAAACTCGTTAAAGAATATTTTCTTGATTCAATTTTTTGTTATTTATTGGTAACCTTGGTGTTAGTAATTGGATTAAAGTGGAGACAAATTGCCAGATTTTTTCCTTCTTTTTTTTTTGTTGGAATTTTTTATTGATTTTTTATTTTTTCATTGCTCTTTCCTCTTTCTGAAAGGAAAAAAAAGAGAAAAAGTAGGAGGGGGAGGGGGGGTATAAATAGGGTCATTATAGGAATGACTTACTACTACCCTCCCCACCCCTTCTCCCTCACATTTAATCGCTGTGAAGCATTTTGCATTGGCTTTTTTTCTTTTTCTTTTTTTCCCCTTTTTTTGAGGGGAGAGAGGGGAA
This sequence comes from Caenorhabditis drosophilae, assembly GCA_963572285.1. NCBI lineage: Eukaryota > Metazoa > Nematoda > Chromadorea > Rhabditida > Rhabditidae > Caenorhabditis > Caenorhabditis drosophilae. The sequence continues at coordinate 6,958,580 of OY751563.1, read as the reverse complement.
ATTGTCGTGCAATGCATAAATGTGAATTAGCTCAGAAAGAAGCGTCATATTACATTGGCTAAGCATTGGTATTAACGATATGCAGTGTAGTTTCATATTTTTTTTTTTTTGAAAAAAGTTCAATGGAGCAGCATTGCACAGGGGCGTCTGCAAACACCGCGGCACGAAATCGAGGAAAGAAGGCGCTGTAAATGACGACAATTTATATATAAGTTTAGTTGAAATTTCTCGAGCTATTTTGAGCATTTCTATGGGCTCGTTGCTCATTGAGCCTTGGCTGCGTTAATGTCTTTTACATCGAATCAAAAACAGATGGGTGAGAAAGAGAGGGGCGGGGAGCAATTCGGGGATTAACGTTTCTGCGAAGCTTTCAAAAACGTTTTCAGATCAAAATGAAAATGCTTTTCCAAATCGTGTCGAGACCTTGTAATCAATAATGTCATTTTAAAATGAAAAACGTGATAGTTTTGAACCCGAAAAAAATGGTGCTCTGTGTGTCCTTTTGAAAAAGGATCGTGTCGAGACCCCAGAAAAATAATATTTGTGTGGACGATGATGGAAAAATCAGGAAATGTGTCAACTAGAATCATTTCGTCCCTTATCGAAATTCAAAATCTCCCGCAGCGAGAGAGACGACACAACAACGTGAGACGGAAAAGAGTAGAGAGAGAGAGAGAGAGAGAGAGGGAGAGACAATGACGACAGAGACCTCGTTTTTGCCTCAACTCCTAGATGCTCCGCCCCTTTTTCCTCCTTCTTTACTATTTTTGCGTCCCCCTCTCCCGCACTCTCCTCTCCTCATTTCAGTTTTGACAGGAGGCGACGTCGACGACTTTTTAGAAAATTTTTGTTTTCCTCCCTCCCCCCCCCCCCCTTTGATGACTCATTTTTTTGTTAACCAGGGGGGGGGAGAAGGTGTTTATCGATTTAAAATCGGAGTACGGTAGAAAATATTAAAAATAAAATTTTTTTCTTTAATGAATCATAAAGGAGAATCGAACAATGAGTTGATGACTCTTCAGCTTGTCAAAAAAAAAAACTTTTTTTGATTTTTTGCTTTTTTTCTTTCTTCTTCGATTTGAATGATGAAGCTTTATCGATAATTTGATTGATTTCTTCAATTTTTCAGATGAATCACGTTGATGTCGATCTGATTCTTGAAGATTATGCGTGGAAGCATTTCAATGATGTTCAATCGATTCGGAAGACTAGAAATGATGATTTTCGAAATCTTGAAAGGGACGATTGTGAATTTGTTATTGTACGTTTTTTCTTTCTTCTTTCATGCCACCCCCCCACACCCCACCCTCACCTCAACAATAAATTGGTAAATACTTGACGTTTACCAAAATCTCATCATCGGAATCCTTCGAATGAAGGTCGTCATTGGGTTTTTCTTTGTTTTCAAAATATGTTTGAAGAATGGAGGAGATTGAAAAGAAGATGAATCGCGGTGATATTGAATAAAATCGTCTCAAGACCCAAACGATTATTTTCTTTTTCTTTTGGAAAAACTATGAACTAAAGTAAAGGCGCATACAAGGGAAGAAATGAGTGGTGTCTTGTCGCGACAACAAAATTTCGTTTTGGCTAATGTCAAATGTTGATTTGGCCACCATTGATTATTGCGATTTTCAATGCGTCTCTCGACTCCTCTCCACCTCTGCCTCTATTTGCAATGATAAGTGGGATGAGGGCTCTTTTCACAATCAGAAGAAGAACATTCAGCTTTAAACACATTCGCTATCAATTTAAACATGATGAAATAGTGTGACAATTAGTGGAGATGAAAAACACAGAGAGAGAGAGAGAGAGAGAGAGAGAGGGGAGGGAGAAAAATTGTTGATTTTCTTCGTTTTCGGTCGAGGGAAATTTGATATAATAGGCATTTTTGGTTATGATGTGAAAACGTAACGGACTCTTCTTTTATTTCTTTTCAAAAAAAAAAGAAGAGAGAAAAATTGTAACCGAAAAGCTTTTGAAAAATGTATGAAAAAGAAAAAAAGGAGAGAGGAGGGGAGAAGGGGGTGAGGGAGAAGCTGTTTGAGAATGCGCTAATGAGCCTCACACAAAAGTACCTCGTCGTCTTTTTTGAAAAAAAAAACTTTTTCTTCTTCTTCTTTTTCTTGTTTGGCTGAATTTGTCGAAAAATGATGTGCAAAGAATAATTCGAATCGAGAGCTCTTCTTCCCAACAATGAATTTTGGGGGACGAAAGAAAAGGCATTTTTTCGTGGTGAGACCATTTTTGAAATGTTCAACAAAGAAAAAATAAAGAAGCAAGTTTCTTTTTGAATTAAATCCAACAATTATTTCTTTCGTGGCAAGACCTTTTTTTAAATATTTTTTTCTTCTTGTAAAACCCTAAAAAGAAGCAATATTTGGTGCTCATTAAAGCCGCCTAAAGCCCCCCCCCCCCCTAAGGCGATTAAAGGGAGAAGAAGAAGGAAAATTGAAAAATTTTTTGTTTTCGAAAAATTAACATGAAGAGCTTCTCGCTTTCCGCAGCTTCTTCTATTTCTCTGACAAAATTTCTGATGAATAGAATTAGACAATCAACATTCGGTTGATTTCACAATTTTCAATTTGAAAAAAGAAAAAAACATAAAATAAGAAGATTTTTTTATTTGAAAGGCGCAGAAGATTTTATTGACAGATGATGATGATGAGGAGAAGAGCAGAAAAGAGCGATGATTCTCGTGGGAATTTTTGAGAAGAAAATACTGCGGCGAAAATGACTAAAAATTGAAAAATAAAAGAAAAACATTTTCAAGTAGTAAAATTTCGCTTTTCTTGAAGAAAATCGGGGAGAACACTTCTATGAAGCTTTAAAAAAATCAATAAAATCAATTACTGTAGTCACAAATGTCTGTGCAGTTGTGTGCATACATTGAATTACACGCGCAAATCCTATTTTTGTTTACAATTTTAGTTTTTTTGCTCTTTTTTATGCAAATTTTCAAAAAATTTGATCAAAATTTGTTTTAGAATCGAAAAGGATTGATTGTGTTGAATGAAGAGCCGCAATATTCAAATTTCCAACCAGCCGGATCAAAGCCTTACACACTTTTTAAATCTATTTACACAAATAGCACAAATAGGTTTTTTTTTCTTATCAAAATGAACACAAAAATTGTTTGCAGGCCTCAAGAATACTCCTTCAAAACCGAACGAACCACTGAATCTTTGTGCTCGGTAGCGCGAGAGCAAGGATATTCGATTGGTGCTGAAGCTGAGCTGACACTTAAAACACCATGTAAGTTGAAGTTTTTTATTTTTTTTTAAAGTTGGCTGCGTACTTTTTTCCTATCTGTTCAATAAGTATTAAATGATAAAAATTTGAAAATAGAAATATCTGTTTTCCTGTTTTTCAAGCTCTTTGTTAGAAATTGCTCCTAAAGCACGTTTAACAAAAAAACCTTGTTTATCAAACATCAATTTTCAGGTGAAATCGCCGAACTCAAAGCCGGTTTCAAACATGAAATGCATTTTAATAATCTCAATGAAAATTGTCAAACAGAAGTTTTATCATGGGGAGTAGATAGCAATGTTTCGGTAAATTTTTATTTTTCGTCTCAAGAACAGAACGTTGCTCAATTGTTTCATTAAAACTTTTAAAGGAACATAAAAAATGTTGGTCGTAAATATTGACAAAATTTAAACTTACAATTTCGTTTCTTTTTTTTTCATGTTTTATTTTGTGGGAACTTGAAAATTCCAAGATAATATCGAAACAAGAATGCCCCTTTAAAACCGTATTCTTCTGATTTTTTTTAAACAAATCAAAGTAAAAGATCCTATAATTTCTAATTTTTGACACCGCTCCCCTCCTAATCACAAACATCCAATTAACAACAGACAAAAATGGGTTTTTTCCAGGTTCCTCCACATTACATGACAGAGGCATCAATAATCATTGAAGAAATGAATTATCGAGGAAGTTATACAGTTGTCTCTAATCTCACTGGTACAGTAGTCATTTCAATTCGAAGGTAACCAAAAAATCCTCGATTTATTTTCTTTTTCTCTCTCTCTCTCTCTCTCCGTCTCTTTTCAATCTAATCCTGTCAAAGTCACCAACCAACAACCAAATATAATAATAGGCCTTTTTTTTTCTCATTTTATTTGTATTTAATATTATATAAATTGACATTGAATTCGACAGGGAGGGAGACAAATATTTTATAACAAACGTCAATTTGAGGTAATTTTGTGACAAAATTCCTCATTTTTATTCATATAAACTTGATTTAGACAAAAGAATGAAAAAATATTGAAATTGTTCGCAAATTGATTTCACTAGTAGAATATTGTAAACATGCTCTATAGATAAATCACCAACTCTTTTGAAATTCACCTTACAAAGTACGAAATGCCTTTTACAGAAAAATAACCGCAGGGTAATATTTTTTGGTGTCAAAAAAATAAAAACAATCTAAATAATTGTTTTCCGAACGTACTGTAACAATTAGTTAGCTGTGTAAAAATATTATTGCTGACTTCGTGAGTAGCGTCATAATCATTCAAGATTTTATTAGAAAAAAGGGTCTCACTGGGAAAAACGTACTGTGACTTTAAAGGCTTAATTAATTCCCAAGGAAGACTGCTTCAAGTAGGAAAATTCTCTGAATTGAGATCGAATTTACTCACAGTTTCGACAGCGATTTTTCAGCTTTAAATTAAAATTTCAATTTTTTAATTCGGTCTCGAAACGAAAGAATGAAATAATCCTTTCATTTCCGAAAAAAACACAAATTTGGATTTTTACAGACGGAAAGACAACGCTCTCGTTTTCCCAATTCGAGTTTCAATCGCCGAAGTGTTTCGAGCTCAACTGGATAGTCCACACTGTAAAAAAGAGGTTTAAAAAATCAATAAAATATTCCCAAACTGAATAAATCATCAATTTCAGATCAAACAAGTGGTGAGCATTGACAAAAATCGAACAGTTCGCCTGGTGAGCAAAGGAAATTGCCAATTTCAGGTAAATCATTAAACATTCTCACCTTTCTCTACTGCAAAAAAAATTTTTTTTGCATATTAATTTTCCTCCTTTTTTTTACAGTTTGCAATGAAGCAAAGAATCGATTTAAAAGAGTCGCCGATGAGATCCAACGATCAAATGATGATTGATTAATCATTGAAAAAATCAATAACATTGATCTCCTTTATTTTCATATATTCCTATTAAAACGAGTTTTCAACCAAAATAAATTGTAATTTATTATGCTGAAAAAGCAAAATAGAAATGAAACCGAAAAAAAGGGAAGAAAAAAGAAGAATCAACATGTAAAAAATTTAAAGCAAATTTCAACATAAAACAAAAATAAAAAAATAATAAACTCATAGTTGAGGATCAAGTGAAATGCTTCTAAAAGAAAAAGGCCTAAAATATCCGGAAATAAAAAGCTACCGTAATCACCTGCCAAATATTCTATAGTAAACCAGCATTTAGTGTGGTCTTGACACAACTCGTCGCAAGCTCGTCTGACTTCCATTCTCATCCGAACTGCTCGATTCGATATTCTCGTTTTCGTTGATGGCGGCCGATGAAACGAGCAGTTTTCGGAACATTTCCTTTAAACAATCCTCTTTTTTTCTTCTCTCTCTCTTTCTCTCTCTCTCTCTCTCTCTCTTCTTCGCAAACCTGTAAATTGATGGCGATCAGTTCAATCGCGACTTTATTATCCGATCCACGTGGCACAATGACGTCGGCAAACTTTTTTGTCGGTCGGCAAAACTCTTCAAACGCCGGCTTCACAAAATCTGTGTACATGTTGATTTCGGCAACCGCTGATCTTTTGTAATCTTTGATATATTTGTCCACTGCAAATCAAACATTTTCTTTCTCTTTTTTTTTTGTTCAAATTAAAACTGATCACATCTCGTTCTCAGTCTCGTCTCGGCATTTTGCTCAACAAACAGTTTGACGCCAAGGCATTGTCGCACTTTCTCATCGTACAACAACAGGATTCCTTCGATTATGATCACTTCTGACGGTTCAACCGTTTCGTAGCCGACGCTGCAAAATCCAAAAAAAAAAAAACAAAACAATTTCGACACATCACCGTGTTTTCTCATTGATTTTTTTTTCGTGTGGGGTTTCTTACTTTGTGCTTGTTTTCATGTCGTATTTTGCAATTTGAACTGATTTTCCTTCAATCATTTGTTGAAGAGTCCTGGCGCAAAGATCAAAGTCAATTGCATCTTGAAATTTTTAAGGATTTTTAGCCTTTTTTTCAATCAAAACATTTGAATTTACCTGGATGATCAAAATTGAATTTTCCCTCTTTTGCCAACTTTTTGTTCTCCTCGTCCAATTCTTTATAAAACGAGTGCATTTCAAGATGAACAATTCGTCCTGGCTGAAAATCATTGATTCTCCCCTTTTTCTTCTCTAAGTCTTCAACTAACTCGATCTCTCTTCTTCGCATTTGTGTTCAATTTTTCAATTATGCTATTGACAATTGTTGTCTTAAAACGATTTTTCAAGATTAAAATTATACAAAAATGATGCGCGCGGTCACCTTTCCACATGATGTTCCACCGGCTACACCAATCACTAATGGCAACTTGAAAACTGTCTGCTTCATATCTGAAAATCCATTTCAGCAACAACAAAATTTTCAGTCTCAACTCAAAAAAAAAATATTGCAGAAAAATGTAAATTTCAACATTTTAAATTCAATTTCAATAAATTTTATAAAAATAAAAAAAAATATTATTTTGCCAACTCATTTTTACAAGAAAAATAAAACTTTTAAAAAATAATTTCGTTCAAATTTAATTATTTTAACATTATTCAATCATACACAATATTTGCCAACTCCTCGAAAGCTTCCACGTTAGACGTTTTCATTGCTTTTCTCACTTCTTGATTCATTAAAAACTGTCTTACAATTTGTTTCAATCGCTTGAACTCCTAAAAACCAATGGCCTTTTTCAAAAGATTTTTTCTCACTCCAAACCCTTAAATTTGATGATTGCTCTGTGCTTCTATCGAAGCTTATCGATGATTCAGCTTCTGAAGCAAGTTCAACATTTTTGAAATTGTTCATTTTTCTCGAATCGTTTATTTCTTCTTCTTCTTCTTCTTCTTCTGATTCGTCTTCAAAATTTTTAAGATTCGAAAATGCAGCATTTTTTTTTCTAATTTGAATATTTTCGCTCAACCCGACGTTTCTTTCAGCTTTTTCTTCTTCTTCATCGTCATCATCAGAAAACATCGCTGAACTATCTGATTCAAAATCTTCGTTTGTTGTTGTTTGAAAATCCTCATAATTATTCCAATCGTTGTTTTTTTCTGATCTTTCATATTCTTCCCGACCACGTTTTTCACTCAACTCATGTTCGGCTCTACTTCGTCGATTATTAAATTCCTCTTCATTCTCACTTTTCTTTTTCACCACAATAATTTGTTCTGGTGAGAATTTCCATCGACTAACTATTGTTGTCCTTTTATGTCGTGAAACCCAACCGGAAATTCTGAAAATTTCAGAGAAAATAAAACGCATAAATTTCTTTTCGTTTCTTTTTTCTACTTTGTTGCCATTTCTCTATTCGGCACAACACCGTGAACATCTACAATGTTTCCTAATTCTTCCGAATAAAACTGATGATATTCTCCATCTTTTTTCCCTTCATAAATCGCATCAATAAACAGCTGAAAATTTTTGCTTTGGAAAAGCTCAATTTATTCCGAATTACTTCTGCAACTCCATGAATAACGCGACTTTTCATCACATCATCGATAATTTCCACCGGAGCACAAACTACTAATTTTCCTCTTTTTTGCGCACATTTCATTCTAACCCATTTTCCTTTCAAATCTTTATTTTCATTTCTAAAATTATTGATTTTTTTAAAATTTCGAATATAAAATATTACCCATAACATTTTGGAAGTACAATATTATTTGCAACCCTTTTAGAAAATGCCCAATAAATATCTCCAGCATCATATATCACAAATCCAATCAACGTTTCGAATCGCTCTGCCATTTCATGATCATTCTACAATAAAAAAAGTTTAATTTTGTGTGTTAACCTTCCAATTCCAATTTACCTTTTCAATGAACCGAATCACTCTTTGTGGCACAAAAATTGACGAATATTCATCAAGTGGCGATTGAACGCACTAAAAAATTTTCTCTGGTTTTTCTCCTTCTTAAAAGCTTATTTTGATTACTTTGAACTCGAATTCCACTTCTTTCATTTTTGCATTGCTAGAAATTAATTTTTTTAAATCAATAAAATATCCAAATAATTCGTTTTTGAGAATAAAATATTTTTTATTTTTCATTTTTGTATATTCTGATATAATCGCAGTTGTTCTTGTCTGTAAAAATGTTTGATGAAACTGAAACAAATCAAGCTCAAAATAATTTATACCAATACTGTTTGGCGCTTTTCTATTTTTTCTACACGAGTTTCTGCCAGTGGGGATATTTTCACAAAATCGGTAACAATGTGTCGCGCTGTTTCACTGAGTTTTGGATTGATCTTCGGTCTGAATTCGATTTTTTGCTAAAATTTTCTTTTTTTTTTAAATTCAAATTCACTTACACATATTTCACTTTAGCAAAATCTCCAAGACTCAGCTTTTTTTCGAAAAAATCTCGGTTGATTATGGCGGAAAAGCCTTTTTCCCAAATTACCAAAAATTGTAGCTGAGATGTTTCAGAAAAAACCAAACCTTCAAACCATGCATCATCTTCGTCCTGTTGATTTTCAGAATTTTAATACGTTCATTTCTCTCTTTCTCTCTCTCACTGTCGTTCTCTTCCTTCGCTTACCATTTAATTGAATTGTTCAACACTCAATTTAAAAAATCAATATTATTTGGTTTAAAATAACTTGAATTTTTAAGTTTAGAAAAATTAGAAAATTATAAAAGCGATTAGAATTTTTTTTTAATTTTGCAAAAGCCTTCTTTAAATTAAGCCAATTAAATTAAGCCAAGAACTAACTTAGAAATAAGTTAGTTCCCGTTGCATTATTTGTTTGGGTTTTGCGTCCAAACACAATAATTGACGACAATTATTTTATTTTTTCACCCAATCGGATTTCTAATAATTTTAATACTACAAATTTCATGTCCCAATTCAATAAGTCCCGAATATAAATGTTCATCATAATTTTAAAAAATTATCAGATCACAGAATAGTTCGGGCAAAAATATACACTACCAACGCGAAGATCAGGAAATCAAGGTAGAATTAACCTGTTTCATATTTAAACAAATTAAATCTAAAATAATAAACTTTATTTTTCCATATATTCAAATATAACTATTTTGTTAAAAGAACAAACAAACACATTTTAAGAATTGCAGAATGTACCCGTTAATACAAACTACTCGTCAAAATGAATTAACCAGTCATTTTGAAAAATCAATATGTGTTTTTTACATTTTTCAACATATCATATTTTCACACTTTATTTCTATTTTTCCAGACGCCAAATTCAGTTTTTCATTTTCTGAAAAAAAAATTGGTTTTTTTAATTAAATAAATAAATAAAACAATTACCAATTTTCTGAGGAGAACTCATTGGCGAATCTCCGTTGAAACAAACTGTTAAACATTTTTCAACAACCCACATGAAAATCTAAAAACAACAATTTAAAAACTAAACTATTTTAACAATTCTAGAGCCAAGGAAAAATTTAGGTTAGGCTTAAACATTTCAACACTTTTTTTTTCTAACTTTTATTGATTTCTTTTCAACCAAAAAATTGTTTTTATTTTCAAATAAAACTCGCAATATTTTTAAACTTTGTCTCAATTTTTAATAAGAAATACCTCTTGAGATGCCATCCGAAGCGGATCGCAGTTTACATTGAAAACTTTTCTTCGTGTCAACAAAACATTTGCTATCCACAAGTTTCCATTCTAAAAATTCCACATTTTTTCAAAATCGATTTTCAGAAAAAAAAACTGAGCCATTTTACATTTAAACCGGCTAGAATGTTTTGATCATCCAAAACATTTGAGAATAATTTTCCTCGAACTAGTAATCTTCCCCGTTTATCATATCCTCCAAATGATACTTCATCTTGTATCTAAAACATCTAGTTTACACAGCGGGATTGAAAAAAAAAAAAAGAATCTATTTAATTAATTTTTAAGTTTTATTATTCAAAAAAAAAAATAAAACACGCTCTATTGATTAATTCTTTAACAACTTGAAAGTTGTTGACGTAGTTTATGTCAAGAATCGACCGTGGCCTATTTGTTCAAGCCGTTTTGGTAAAATTTTTGCGCATTTGAAAAATTTAAAGCTAGAGAATGATGGGGCGAACAAAAGAAAAAGAAAGCCAACCTGAATTTTTCCATTATAACATCTCGATCCATTTAGCGGTTCCTTTTCAATATATTGTTTAAGATGCCATTTCAATCCACTCTTTGATGTTATATCTCGACACGTCATCAATGAAACAAATAAATGATCACCAATATCGAATTTCACATTATCATTGATTGCAATGTGCACTGAGAACGATGATCCTGGTAAAAAAAATTGGGTTAAGCACCTCTTTCTCCTTTTCATTTTCCTTAAATCCAAATCTAATATTTCACCTGTTTGTGAGCTGAGAATCCAGAGAATTCCACTTTTTTTCATATTATCGATTTTTTCCACCAACGCGTTTCCTTCCTTTACAAAAAAAAATAATTGACGTTTAATTTTTTAAAAATTAGATTTTTACAAGAATTTGTCCAAGCATTAATTGCTTCTTTTTATGAAAGCCTCCATTTAAAAATAGATTTGGCGGCTCATACATGTAGCCAATCATTCCGCAATATTCTCGCCTCATTTCATTTCCCGGATGCATTCTGGTATTCTGAATATTACTTGATGACAGTGGCATTCGACAATGTGGGGCCGCATCAAATTTTTGATAACTTCCTCGGAAATTTCCTCCTCCTCCTCCTCCTCCTCCGCCTCCACCTCCTCCTTTTGGTCCTTTATCTCTTCCACCTCCCCACTCGTCTTCGTCGTCGTCTTCAATTTTACTTTTTTCCACGTTTGACACTGAGCACAATTCAAATGAATTACATTTTGGTACAAGTTGTAATCTCACATTTTGAGTCTGCAATTCACCAATTTTTAAATTAAAAAAGTTCTTTTTTTCACTTCTTCTATTGAGGTTTCAACTGATCTATCCACAAACTTTGAATCAAATACAATCCATTCAATACCATATTTTTGTCGAATTTTTTTTCCAGTTCTTTCCACCACAATTTGCATAAAGCTTCCCGAACCGAAAATAAACATTGAATATCGTTTTTTTTCTTTTTCTGACAAAGGAGGTGCGCCATGTTACCCGTTTTTTTTTGTTAATCTGAAGAGTTCTCCCCCCCCCCCCCTCCCCAATTTTTAGCCAGCTTTCAAACTCGACAGCTTTCCAAGCTTTTATTGCTGGCTGAAAATTGTACAAAATATATTTCAAGCCAATAAAATTTGAATGAATTCATTTAAAACTTGGGACTGAACGCACCTCCCTTGTAAATATTCTACCTTAATGATGAATTGCGATCTAAAACAATACCAAAACTGGGAAGCTCATAAACCAGTGGTCGATTTGTGCTTTTTACCAAAATATATGTTAATACAATCTGGTTTTATCAATTTGGCAAAATTAAAACAAAATTTCCAAAAAAATTACTCTTAATTTTTTTTCAAATTGACCAACAATCATACCAGTTGGACTGTTGATTGGTAAAAATTCAGTGATAATAAATCTTTTTAATCCTCTGTTTATAACAATGCTTGCAGAATCCTCAAACCTGAAATTTTTTACAAGAACTTTCCGCTTGGCATTTTAAATTAAAAATCAAAAATTACGCTGAATCAAATTCAATCCATTGACCAACTAGGAGTGGAACATCTGAGATTTTATTTTATTTGTCTGAAAACCCTTTTAATCAATTTCACCTTTTGTGTTTTCGTTAAGAATAATCACATGATCAACTTCTGAATGATGCGATGCAATCCTGAAACAAGAAATTTAAAACTAAAGATTTTAAATGATTTCCTTTTACCAGACAGTCAATTGTTTCGTCGACGCATTGATTTCTGTAATCAAACCAGTGTGGCGGACAGCAAAATTTTTTTTCGTTTCCTCCGTCATAAGACTCAAGTCAATTGGCTAAAATTAGGTTTGCATTTTTTTTATTCATCGAGAGAACTACGAAAAGCTTTGCACGCCTTGTCCGCGAAATTCAAACGCACAATCAAGTCACAGATAAATTCATCGCGAACAAGGCTTTGCTTAACGTAATTCTCTAGTAATTAGAATAGTTTTTAAAATAAAACCAACATTATTTTGATTGTTCTTTTTTAAAAATTCCATTATTTCTCGATATTCATGCTCTTCAAAATCAATCGAATTCTTCTTCCTTCAAATTGAAGCTTAGATTTGTTCCTTTTTTTCAAAATAAAATCTTACAAATTATTCTCTACTTCAACTATTTCCCAACTTATATTTTTTTGCCTGCTTTTATCACTGAAAGCAATTAATAATATTTTTAAAATAATTTTCAATTTCTATTAAAACTTTGAACATTAAAATTTATAAATTAATAAGAAAAATTGTGTCTTTTGTTTACTACTTTTGGCAAACTAGGAACGCACTTTTTGCGAACTCCTGGCACACTTTTTTAAAACACGCAACGGTTTTCGTGTTTGAGATTTTTCTTATCATAATGTGATGTAAACAGTTTACAAAAAAAAAAATCGTTCAACTGCTTTAATAACGTATTTTTCTTGAAATTGTATTTTTTAACAGCGGAAAACATTTTTTTTTAACTTTGAATTAATGTTGGTTTTTTTGTTAATTTTTCAAATAACTCTGGACCTATTTTTTGGCGCGATGCTATTTTAAAAAATTAAAAGCTGTTTAATTGTATTAAAAAAAAAACTTACAATTTTAACCACGCTCCCTTCAATTCTTTATAATTTATATGACATTTTGATATTAAAACTGAATTTAAATTTTGAATATAAATCTGAAAAAGGCTTTGGTAGAAAATAAGAAAAAGAAGGAAAATTGGATTCTTTTCTTTTCCACTTGCCAGAACATTTTCATTAGAAATTTTTGTGAAATTCGGTTTTACGAGAAGAGGTTCTAGTGAAAATGATGATATAAATCCATTTGAATATAATCCAACTTTTATCCATGATCCAAGCTCAACTCGCTGTAAGAAGCATTTCTTTTAAAGATTTGTTTCGCACAAAATTATTTGAATTCACCGCGTATAAGTCTAATTGTTTGCTTTCCTTTTTGATTTTTAATATTTTGGATGTTTGTACAACCCAAACATCAAAATAATTTACATGATTCTCTATAACAAGAGCCAATGATTGTGTGCACGTTTCTACAATTCGAAGACGTGATTCTGTCAATTGTTGCTGTTGCTGAAGTTCTGTCCGATCGTCGGCCGAACCATTTTGAGAAATACTCGTCATATTTCTATAATAATTATCTTTTTTTTTTGAAGTCAATAAAGGAATTAATTATCAACAGAAATTGGAAAAATTATTGGAAGGATTTAAAAATATCCCAAAACATTTTGGAAATTTGTCTGAATATGCACTAAGCATTTGATCTGACGCAATAATACACCAATTTGAATAATATTAAAAATAATTTTTTATTAACAAACCGGGAAAAAAAATAATTTTTGTTGAATTTTTTTTTCCATTTTGAAAACTAAAATTTTTTTATTTATTTTTCCGAGTTTTAATTTAATCAACATTGCTCTATTGCAAAAAAAGGGGTTAAATTCTTAAACAACTTTTTAAAAAAAAAATCTTTCTAATCTCTTTTTTTATTTTCAGAATGAGTCGACGGTGGGAAAAAGGAGTTGTTGTTGGAAAAACGTTAGACAACCGAACAGTATTTATTGCTTCTTCATATGACGTATAAAATACCTTTTTTTCAATGAATGAAATCATTTTCAGACTGTAGTGCTCTATGGCTCATCGGTTTATGATTTAGGCGATTGTGTTGAATTCACCTCATCGTAAGAATTAAAAATCAAATTTTTTTAAAGTCAAAATGTCGATTTCAGCCCATATTTTTCATCTCAAAAAGTGATATGTCAAAGAAAAGTGAATGGAATAAAAAAAATTCCATCGTTTTTAGAATATGAATTAGAAAAGAAAAAAAATAGTGCGTTGGTAGGAAAAAATTAAAATTAAAATTAAAATAACAAAAATAAATAATTTCAGCTTGTTTTAAATGTAACAGATGTCAAACAAACTTATGATCCAAAATATAATCAAAGTGTTCGAGTTTTTAAAACAGATTTTCTTGAGGTTAAATTATTTCTTTTTTTTCGATTACCAGGGAAAACAAAAACGTCGCCACGAGTTGAGTAAGAGGAAAGAGAAGCGCTTTATTTCTAGGCTTCCATAACTCTGCTCAGAGGACTCGGAGAAAATTGGCTTTCCTCTTTCACCTTTTTGCGCCAGTAGCGACTTTTTGACTTTCCCTAGCATGGTAAATTAAAACCATCATCACTAAAGTTTGTTGTTTTCATTTTTGTTTGGAATCAATTTAAATTATTTTATTTTAGAAATAAAAAAGGTTTCTTTGTTTTCATTAAAATGTTGTTTTCAGGAAGTTTTCGATTCGAGATCTCATCCAATAACTGACAAATTCACCTTAAACGAATTATACAATTCAAAAATAGTCTGCAAACGTGTTGTTGATCATATCTTAAATGTTGAGACGTGGGTTGTTTCAAATATAAAAAAAGGATGCGGCATCAAAAATAATCAGGTAACTCTTAAAATTATTCACAGAAGACGAAGAAATTGTTGTGTGTTCTCTTTTTTTTTCAGATGGAATCAGTTAGACAAAAAGAAAAAGGATTTGTGTTCGGATCTGGCTGTACTAAGCAGGGAAAAGATGAACTATATATTTGGATACCGAATGTACCAAAGGATATTTTTTTTCCTCTCAGTTTAAGGTTGATTAGAAATGTTGAGTTGAAACAAAAATTGAGCAATAATTTCAGAGAAAACGCTGATCGAACCATTTTCATTGGAAAATGGCTATCATTTTCATTGAACGCCAATAATGAAATGGATTGCTACAGCAATGTTAAAATTATTGATGACGTCATTCCAACTCGACAATACAACGGAAAATACGAAGTATTGAAAAATGAAAAAAAAACCGCCGAAAATGTAAAATAAAAATTAGAACTTAGGTGAAGGTTGATGTTTACCACGATTTTGAGTCGAACATTAACAAACCGTTTACAATATTCGGTTCAAAAATGTGCGAATCGATAATTGATCGGAACAATGTGATTGGTAAGTGACGATGAACAAAAGAGGACCGAGCTTGTAAGAAATTGTCTGAAATTACAGAAAAATATAATAGAAATTACACATTTTCGGCCAAAGCATGGGCATATTGTCAGCTGGACCCACAAACACGTATCCGTTTTGTTTTATCCAACTTGCAGGAAGAATGGAATTCACCGAAAACATCGGATAATTTTTACTCAAGGTTTTGTGAATTTATAAAAAAGCATCAAAAAGCCAAACCGAAGTTTCTCTAAATATTTTAAAAATTATAGTGAAACTCGATCGCAGAGAGAAAAAAGCGAAAGAGGATCGAGCTGCTCTGATTATGATGGATCATCAAGTAGTTTTCAGAATCGAAGAAACATTTATCAAAACCAAATTAATGAAAGGTAACGAAACCATTTTTCAAGGAACAAAAAAAAATTTTAAACACTTTTTTAAAGATTTGAATCAGATAGCGATTATGGAAACGAGCCACTAAAAATGTCAAAACCAAGGTAAAAAAATTAACTTTGATATCATGTTGCAATTATGCTCTATTGATAAATTTTAAATTTTGTTTCATTTAAAAAATATGAATTAAATAACGAATTGTTAAAAAAGAAATTTAATAAATTTTCAGGTGTTTTGATGAGAAAAATTCCGAAAGCGATAGAAGATCGAAAAAGTCTGAAATAGATGAAGAAGCTCGATCTGAAAATAAAATTGAGGAAAATCCATTTAAAACCGACTTAGACTGTATGAAACATGTAAGTTGATTATTTAAATTGACTTTTTCTGAAAAATTATTAATTTTACAGCATTATGAATATTGCAATAAAAATAATTTGAGCTTAAGTGATGATTTCTTAAAAAAATTAACTGAATTATTAGCGGAAGAGAAGCTTAATCAAAAAATGAAAAAGCAAAAACAAGAAGAAAATAAGTTTGAGAATCGAACAAAATTGGAAACAGAATCAGCAAATAGTTCAATAATCAAAAGAGATCGAGTGAAAATTGAAATTCTGGAAGAGAAAATGAGCAGATATAAAAAAGTAATAAAACATGGTTTAAAAAAAATTTGAATCAATATTTTTGAACAGATTATTGATATTGTTAAGGATATGATTTCTTGCAAACAAGTGTCGGATGCAATGAAAGATTATGATGAAGAAGCAAGCGAAGAATTAATTGAAAGAATCATTAATTTGTGATAAATTTAAATAATTAAATGCTCATAAAGGTGGAAAAATGCCAGGAAATAGTTTTCAAAGTGTTAAATTTAGTATTAAAATGACTCAAAAGATCCTAGAAAAGTCAAATTTTTCAGTTTTTTGTTCTGAAAAATCCCAAAAATCGATTCCTCTTTTTTTTTGCTTGTTTTCCCCTCATTTCTTTGTTTATTTAAAACGTTGAGTGGGAACAAAAAAAATGTAATTTCTTGTTGATTTTTGGTCGAGAAGATAACAGAAAGTTTGTTGATAAAACTACAGGAGAGGAAAAGGAATTTATATCAACAATGTCGCTTTCGTGTCAACGTTTGTTCAAAATTTTATTTTTTCGCTGAAAATGTTCATTTTTTTTTTTTGCAGAAGCTGAAAATATTTTGGGAGCATTTATTGAAAAATACAAAAATTCGTTTGATAATCGGCAATTTGATGAGCTCGAGAATCTCTACGATGACAATGCGGTGATGATTGAAAAGAATAAAAATTGTATTTATGGAAAAACCGGTAATTTTTTGAAATTTTTATTCCAAATAAGAAGCAACTTTGACAAGAAATCAACACTGTTTGAATAGTCTGCAAGTTGTGCATGCATGGTTCACGACTCCGCCCTACCGCATAGTTTTTTTCTAATTTTTTTTCTAGCAATCGCCAATGGATTGAAAGAACTTGCCGATGAAGGAGGAAAAACTGTGTTAAAAGTTTTTTTTTTTTTTTTTTTCAAAATTTTAATTTTTTTTACTGGGAAATTTGTGAATATTTTTGCAGCTCTCGAATCAATTGTTCGAAGGATCCGAGAATTTCATAAATTTTCAGACGAATTTTGTTTTTGAAACTGAAAAAGTGAGAGTTTGAATTTTTTGAAGCGAACAAGTCGAAAAATGGCAATTTTCAGAATGGAAATTTGAAAGGAAAATTTTTGCAAATTTGGAAAAAGGAAAAAGACGTTTATAAGTGTGTTTATGACATTTTTGAGTTTTGCTAAAAAAAAATAACTCATTTTTTCACGTAGTTCACGTAAAATTAGTTATTCTTCTCTCGTGACACACGTAAAATTCAAATTAGACTTAGGTTTTTCACGTAGTTCACGTAAGATAAAAAAATAACTCATTTTTTTACGTAGTTCACGTAAAATTAGTTATTCTTCCCTCGTGGCCCACGTAAAACTAAAATTACTTAGGTTTTTCACGTAGTTCACGTAAGATAAGCCGTTTAAAATGATTAAATTTTTATTTTTATTTTATTTTTGAATTGAAAAAAATATAAAAAAAATAATAATAAAATTTGAACTGAAAGGCAAACTTCTACAAATTTGAATTTAAATCAAGCGGGAAAATAAAATTTGAACGAAAAACAAAAAATGTCAATCGGTTTGAATGAAAGCATCTCGGACCGTAACTTGGTTCTTTTGTTGAATTTGATACTCTGGCAAATGCTCAATCGATTTTCGACGTTGATAAGCCATTGAACCGATTGTGCACGTGGCAAGCGATGTGATCAACGGCGTCTCGTCGGTATTTGGACTCTGTTAATAATGCGCTCTGTTGTCATTTTTACGCTAGGAATTTTCGGGGTTTTTTTTTCCAATGGAGCGCACATTACATTTTTTTTTAAAACTACGATTTAACTTTTTAAGGTGACTTTTTAAAAATCGATCGATAAAACCTCCTTCTCCTCGCTCTTTTTCTTAATCTCTTTCTTCTTCGACTTTGAGCTATTTCGCTTCTTCGAATTGCTCCGAGCCAACTCCTTGGAAATTGTTCTTCTCACTTCTCGCTTCTCCTTCAAAAGAAAAAAAAACGAATTTCATTGTCTCCAGAAAAAAAAACCGTCAAAACTGTTTTCGGCTCCGTCATCGTCACCGGCGACGCTGAGCCGCCAGTGGTTGTTGTTGGTGATGAGGCGGCGGCGTTGAACACTGGTCGACCATCTGAGCAATCGCGGCAAAATCTTTGTTTTCTTCTCTCTCTCTCTCTCTCTCTCTCTCTCTCTCTCTCTCTCTCTTCTCCTTAATTAAACCCTTACCTTTACCGATAATAATTTCCATAGGAACAGAAGCTGAAAACAGACTTTGTTTCTCTCTGTCTCTCTCTCTCAGAGACGTGGCACAGTCCCCACCCCACCCACGCACACCCACGTTACCTCGTCGAATTGCCAGTGAAACTGTCTTCAGCTCAGTCGGTGACAATTTGTCTGAAAAAAAAAACTTTTGTTTTTTCCTTGTTTGTCGTGAGACGAGAAGACGCCTGGACACTGACCTGTTTTTAGTGTGTCGCTTCGTTTCCGCGCTTCTGGATGGAAAATGACTGGAAGAAATTGAAAAATAAAATTTAAATTTTTTCTTTTCTCTTACGATTCTCCTCCATTTCAATGATATTTTTCGACATCAACATTTTTTTTTCGCGGTTGGTTTTTTGTCAAAAAAATTGAGGCAAAAATGTTTTTCTTTTTTTTTTGAGAGCTGAAAAATATCTGAAATTTTTCGAGCCTCTTGGGAGATTTGTTAATTAGGAACATTTTGCCAAATTCACAGAATAAGAAGAAGAAGATTTTTGTACTTTTTGTTTAAAAAAAAAGCCCGTTTCCTCTCAAGTTCAAACAATTAATTCACTTCCTTGATGCAAATACGCTCCAATGATAAACAATCACTAATTTGATGTTCTCACGCATTTTCAAGAAACCGCCTATCACTGAATTCTTTTTTAAAAATCTTAAATCTTGAAACTCTCAAATGAGTCAATCAAACTTCTTAATTGTTCAGTAGGGCGCGTTTTAACACATCAAAAAAAAAGAAGAAGAAGTTATTTTCTCAACTGAATTCAACAACAAACTTAAAATTAACAAAAATAAAGAAAAAAAATTATCACATGAGCCGTCAAAAAATTAATAAGCACATTCATTCAACAAAAACGTTTTCAACACCCCAAAAAAATTATTGATTTTTACTCTGAATTCAATTTTTTGCAAAAAAAAAAAAAAATGTCTTTGTGTGGGGCCAAGGCCAAATTGAAAAAGTGTAAAAAATTCGTATAGAAGCCAACAAAAAGAAAATCAAAATAATAAAATATAAATGGCTTCTGGTTCTCACGCCTTATATAGTTGATTTTTTTCTTCTTGTTTAAGCTTTTCCTTCCTAGCACTCAAACATCTTCTCAGTGCTTCTTTTTTTTTTCTTTCGTGAACACCTGAATTTAAAAGTGTCTCGAAAATAAGCTGAGAGTAGAAGAAGAAAAAAAAAGAACTTTTAGTTTAATACTTTTATTATTATTTATAAATATATAAAGTGCTAATAAATTTTCTAAAACAGCCCTACAAAGCTAGAAAAATCTAAAAATAATAAAATAACACAATTTTTGTTTTTAATTCTTCATAGCAACGTACGAAGCGCCGCCTACTACATAGACAATTACCTCTCTCTCTCTCAGCTTATTTGTTTTCGCCTTTATTGAAGATGTTTGAGGGTGAGAAAATTATTGACAATTTTTCGATTCAGTTTTGCTCAAAAATTTCTGTTTTCTTTTCCGCTAAACATTTTTTAATGAGTTTTTCTTTTTTTGTTGTTCTGCGCCCGTGACACGCATTGGAAATCAAATTACATCAAAGCTTTAAGTCAGGCAAAAGAGCAAGAAGCGCGATAGAGCGAGAATGTATTGTGGGCAGTTAGGAATTCAACTTTTACAACTCACAACAGAGCAGGTTTGCAACAAAACATTTGTTCCCCCATCAACAAGTAAAACCATGCTCTAGCGCACAAAAGTTAGGGCCTAAAAAATGTTAATTTTTTTATATTTATATTTTTCATTGTTGTTTGCTGGCTTTTAACAAGC
This sequence comes from Caenorhabditis drosophilae, assembly GCA_963572285.1. Classification (NCBI taxonomy): domain Eukaryota; kingdom Metazoa; phylum Nematoda; class Chromadorea; order Rhabditida; family Rhabditidae; genus Caenorhabditis; species Caenorhabditis drosophilae. Next base: position 6,938,226 of record OY751563.1, on the reverse strand, counting down.
TTTTTCACCCTTTCAAAATTCTCAATAGAGCAGGTTTGCAACAAAAAATTTGTTCACTATTATTTTGTGTTACTTCGCTCCAGCGCACTAAACTTTTTATAATGGCGGGAAATTCAAAAAAAATATTAACTAGAAATTTTAAGAAAATAAAAAATGACAAAAAGACACGATTTTTGTGAACTTATTTCGACAATAATTGCTTCCATTTATTATACGTATCGATTGGGTTGGCTTTAATTGCAGCTTCAACATCGGCTCGAACCCGATCATTCACCACTTCTCCTTGCTCATTGATCAATTTCAGCACCGGAATAACAACAGCTTTGTACTTTTCTCCAAGTTTTCTGGACAGCAAACATTTTTTTTCTTATAATAACAACCACGTTATGTCTTCAATTAAACTGCGGCGCACGCACGCGCTGATACGCGTTGCGGTTTCAGTCTTGTTTTGAAAAAAAAAAAACAAACAAAAATTTCCAGATTAGGGCGTGGCCTTAAAGTGCGTGTACCCGTTGCGAAAACCAAACAATTTTTGCTTTTTAATTAAAAATTCGCCTAGACTTTTTACAAAAACATTTTCTGAATTGACTCAGACCGTGCGATATTTGCCAAATACAATTATCCGCCTGTTTTCGCACGCCGCAGTCAATCAAAACTCACTAAAAGTCACACCAACTTTATATTCTCGTCTCCAAATGGGACATAGGACCAATTTGGCAGATTTTTTTCGTAATAATCCATTTGATGCTCAGCTTCCTTATCCTTTGATATCCAAACAATCTCCAGTTTTCCATCCTCCTTCACAGCCTCATAGAACTTCTTGAGCTTCGGCGTCAAAAATTTACAAGATCCACACCAGCCTGCTGAAAAATAGAGGACCACCATCTGAAATCTATGGGCTTTGTGATTCAGAAAAAAAAAACAAAAAAAAGAATCCTTGCCTTATCATCCAAATAATTCGCCGGCAAAAATCCATCAATCCCACGCTTCTTTAAAGGGACATTCGCCAAAAAATGAGCGAAACGTCTTCCAATAATTTGTGAATTTATTCTCGTTAAATATCCCAATAAGACCATTTTTTAGACAAAATTACTGATATTTTAAAAAGTGGTAATAAATTTGAATTTTCCTCATCATTTCAAATATTTTCTTTTTCCAAAACGATTCACGTTCAGATCTTCTTACAAAATTTAAATATTTTTTTTCCAAATTTATTTCTCTAATTTTAGTTTTTACAATTTTCTATTTAAAAAAAGGAATTTAAATGTAATTATAACAATTTGGAGAAGTCAAAATCGAGCTCCGGTGAGATTGGCTCAGCAATCAATAAATCTGGATCGGCCAATGAATTAGAAAAATGTAGAAGGAACATTTTTGCCGATGTTTCATCGATAGCTCGGCCATCAAAGCATAAATTGACGCCCATTCTGAATTTTTGTTTTCATTTTTAAATCAAATCTAGTCAATTCTTACAATTGTTGTGATTCCAGTTCGCCATTTTTCGACAAAACCTCATTTCTGGTTCCGCCAATTGTTAGAATCGCACATTGCGGTGGATTTATGATCGCTGTGAAGTTTGAAACACTTCCAAACATTCCAAGATTCGAGATTCTGGAAAAAATCGATAAAAATATCTTTTTTTCTAAATTCTAAATTGAATTACGTGAAGGATCCTCCTTGAAATTGATGAGGCATCAGTTTACTATCCTTTGCCAGACCTGACAATTCCTAAAAATCAGACTCGTGGGAATAATCAATTTCAGATGAGAACACCATACTTTAACAGTGCTTGAAATCGTCATAACTCCCAAAATATCCGCATTTTTCACAATCGGCGTTATCAATCCTGTCGGTGTTGCGACGGCGATCGACACATCAACATTGGCAAGACGAACAATTCCTTCTGGTGTCCAACGAACATTGATTTCAGGAACCGCCTGAGATTGGGAATTTAAAAAAAATGTTGAAATACAAGAATTACTCGAAGAGCCAAAGCGGCTGCTTTAATGATAAAATCATTGATTGAAAGAATTGTTCCGCTCTTCTTTAATTTTCTGCGAAGAGCCAACAAATTATCGATTTGCACATCGATTCCTTGATATTCATGGGGAATTTCTTGCTGAAATTCAATGTGAATATTTGGCTGAAAATCAAACGTTTAAAAAACCTTTGAAGCTGTTAATCGTTTCGCAATTGTTGCTCGAATACTTGAAAGAGGAATATCTTCATGGTGTCGAAGGCTTCGATTATTTGCTCCAAACGATGGTGGCTTCTGAAACGAAAATTAATGAAGATTGCATTTTTAAATTCAAGTTTTGTCACCGGTGCTGCTTTCTGTTGATTTTTTTGAGCATTTTCTAATTGTTTTGGTGCTGAAACTTCGATTGGAACCGGTTTCAGATTTTCTTTCTTAATTAATTGCAAAACGTCCTCCTTTAAAACATTCTTCTTCGGTCCACTTCCATCGATTTTTCGATTTTCCAATCCATATTGAATTAATAAAAGCTTTACCGCTGGTCCACAAATTCCAATACTTAACAATTATCGATTTATTTTGAGGATTTCATTGAGCAATTACCTGGAATGTGTTTGAGCAGCGGTTGAGAGGTATCGAATTACTTGTCGACTTGGTATCATTACCCCTGAAATTTAGGCTATTATTATTGATTGATTGAAAATTGAAAAAAAAAGCAATAAATTTTAATTTAGAAAAGATCAAAAAGTTCAAACATTTGTTGTTTTCTTCTTTTTTTTTCTTGCACTGGGCACAACAATCAATGTAGCAAATAAGAAGGAAAGTGCGCTCTATTGAAATTTTGTTTTATTCTTCTTTTTTTTCGAAATTAAATATTATTTTTTAATAAAAAAGTTATAAAAATGCTGAAAATATGCTCTCAAATTGTTTCAAAAATTCAATTCAAATATATTCAACGAAATTTCTCTACCAATTCAATTCGATTCAATAAAACAGCGCCAAATTCTGATAAAGCAAAAGCTTTTGAAGAAAAAGTGAATAAATGTAAGACTGAAAACGGTTTCTCTCATATTTTTAGATCAAAATAATTAATTTTAGTGAAAATTCGACGAGCTTATGCCTTAGGAGGATGTTTAATGTTCATTTGGGTATCAACACATGGGATTCTTCTTTATCGACGACGAAGTGAGCATCGAGACCTAAACGAGAAAATTCCACCAATTTCATGGACAGAATTTGTCGAAAAATATTTTGCAACCGGTGAAGTGAATAATTTTTTTCATTTAAAAAACATTTCAAATCTATTAGAAAATCTAAAATATTCGATCGAGCTCAAGCTGTTGAAAACAAGTTCTGTGAGCTGAACTTTGGAAGACTAAAAATCCTAACAAATTTGGTCAATTTCAAAGTTCAATAAATTTTTTGTAAATTATTAAGCTTGAAAACGTGCTTGTAGTGTCAATTGTTCAAAGTTTGGTTTTTATAATCTTGAAGCCAAAGTTCGGCTCACTTCTCACCTTTTCTCTCTTCTTCGAATCGGCTCTTACAGGAACTGAGGAAGAGAAAATATGTGAGGGACTCTCTGACTCGCGCTTCAATATTAACAACGAAGCTTTTGCGCCTTGAGTCCGATCTATAGTGGCGACTATTTGGGTTCCTTCAGTTAGCAAAAAAAACCCCCATCTTTTTCAGGTAAAAACCATTGTTTTTCAACCACATTTTGAAGTGGCAAATGTTTACCTCCATTCGGCAAAAGAGCAACAAATGAAGAAAACTGTCATCGACATGGTATTGGCTCAATTTCTCCTACCTAACTCAAATCCATTTCACAGATTCACACAACACCAGACAAATTCTCTCGACCACCAGATGTCCGATTTTATTATGAAGGATCGGCTGAGGTCAGACTTTGCGTGTTTTTTGAGCATAATTCAATGTGTTAATTGAATTTTTAATTTCAGGAGGTCAAAAATCTGGTGACAAAAGCGGTTGAGGAATATAAGCACAATGTTGGATTTGAGTTGGATCAATTTCCCAGTTACAGGTATTTTTCAAGAATTTTTCCTTTTTTTTTGAACCTCAATTCTCAGAGAACTTTCCTTCATTATTGGTAGTTCGCTGTTTGTTCTGGCTGCAATTTCTATGGCCAAGTAAATGTAATTTTTTTAAAATTTAGGCAATATATTTCGGGTTTTCATTAAATTTTAAATCTTGTTATAAATTTTTATTATTTGAAAAAATCCTAAAACTATCAAGAAATATTCTAGCCTGAATGTATAATAACAACACTTTGACAAAATGACACAATTAAATGCAATAAATTTTCAAAAAGAATTCAATCTTAAGCATCTTTCATTGCTGTTCTTACCCAGCTCATTTGCTCATTCATTGGGATTCCCCGCTTTCTTGCTTCTAGTTCAACAATGCTTGTTTGTATCTTCATCATATCATTAAAACTTCCCTGTCCTTCGATACGTCCCCGATTGACAAATACAACTTTATCAGCTTGTTGCATTGTTGCAAGTCTGAAAATGATTTTAAGACAATGAAGGGGGGGCGGCGACAAAAAAATTCAAATTGTCACCTGTGCGCAATTATCAAAACTGTTAAATCATGATTTTTTAGCAACTTGGTGAGGGTTAAACGAATCAAATAATCTGATGTGGCATCTAATGCACTTGTTGCTTCATCAAGAATCATTATTTTAGGCTTCTGATAATGAGAATTTTAATTTTCAGACCTTGAAACTCAACAAATCTTACTGAAATCAATGCTCTCGCAATTGCAATTCGTTGCTTTTGTCCTCCGCTTAATTTGCATCCGTGCTCTCCAACCATCGTATCGAATCCGTTTTCGAACGAATTGATAAAATCCAACGCGTTCGCCAATGCGGCCGCTTCATTCAATTCGTCCTGTGTGATGGCTTCTGGATGCTCAGCGCCCATTAGAATATTTTCTCGAATTGAGCACGTGAAGAGGACTGGCTCTTGTCCAACTGTTCCAATTGATTTTCTCCATTTTCGTGGATTGATTTGCCTCAAATCGATTCCGTCAACTGTGATTCGACCGCTACTTGGATCATACAATCTGTATTTTAGACAATTTTAAGATTTTCGGATAGAACCATGCTGAAACCTACCGTAGAAATAAATTGGCAATCGATGATTTTCCACTTCCACTTGGTCCAATCACAGCCGTTATTTTATTTCGTGGAATATCAAAACTAATATTTTCCAGTGTGCTTTTTCGTCCCGGATAAGCGAAATTCACATTTTCGAATCGAATCACATCGTTCACATCAGTTTTTTCAATTCCGTGCGTTAAACGCATTGTTGGTTTTTGATTTTTCAATTCTAATAAACGAGAACTGGCGCCAACGCACTGAAGAAAAAAAAAACCTTTAAATTTATGCCAAATTCTCGTCTTCAGAAAACTTTTCCTTCACCTTCATGATTTCATTGTAAAAGCCTGAAATATTTGATAAGCTTGCTGCTGCCATTACAGCATAAAGGCAAAATGATGATAATTCTCCTGGAATTATTGATTAAGTTCCGGGGAAGGAGGATTTCAATGATCTGACCATAAGTTATTTGATTTTCATTTATCAAGTGGCTGCCATAGAAGAGAATTGTTGAGAACGCCGAATAACCGGTGAATTGTAATGATCCGATCAAACTTCCTTTGGCAAGCGATTCGGTTTTTGTGATTTCGATGATTTCGCTTCCTTTTTTTGAATATTCTCCAACTGTTTGGTCTTCGGCGCTTAACATTCGAATTGTTTTTACATTGCTCATTCTTTCGATTGCCAGCTGAGTTGTTTTTTGGTTTTTTTTTTACAAAAAAAAATTGTTTCAATTTAAAACTATGTTGCAAGTATGCTCTATTGACAATTTTTAAAAGGAAAACATATATTTTTGAATTTAAATGCTCACCTGATTCACATCAGCAATAACATCCTGCAACTGCCACGTGCATCGTTGTTGAACTTTACCGAACAATTTGAAGATGAGAAGAACAATTGGAGCAGTCAAGAAGGAAACCGACGAGAGCTCGATCGATGTGAACAACATTGCGCCAATCGATCCGACACCAATCAGAACAGCTCGAATGCCGTTTCGAAAACTTGTCGTCACAGAGTAGCCGACAATAATTGTGTCGGCTGAATGACGAGAACCGATTTCGCCGACAACGTTTCGATCGAAGAAGTTCATGTCTTGACGAAGAACGGATTTGAATACGGCTTTTCGTAAATTTCCAACAATGTGTTGGCCTAAAATTTTTGCTTCTCCTTTGATTTTTTTAGGAAAAATTATGAAAATTATCACCGGCAACTTGTAAGCAATAAACTTTTGCTGCTGTTGCAGTTGCTCCAGTGGCTAATAAAGCAACTAAAGCAATTGGATTTTCTTTAAAATACCTGAAATATTAAATTAAAAAATAACAATTTTTATTAAAGCTTCAACCTGGCTAATTTTAACGTGGGTCCAGCGTCTCGTTCGGAAGAATTCGTTCCGTATTGATCGATTAATCTTCCCAAAATTCGTGGGGTTATCAAAAAAATTGTGCTGCTAATAATTAAAAAACTTGTTCCTACTTTAAAAAATCGATTATCATTTAAAAATCAGTTTTTTTAAAATTCAAATTTACAAAGTATTAAATTTCGCTGTGGTCTTATGACGTCATAAAGCATCATTAAATCTTTCCAAGTTGTATGTTTTATTAAGTAAAGAGCTTTTTTATCGATTAAAGCTGGTTGAACTGACTGAAATTGATTTTTTGAAATTAAAAAAATTCATTTTTACATTATTTTCCAAATTGATTTTTTTATTTTTTGATGTGAGATTTCTCCTGATTATTTGATAACAATTTGATGCTCTCAACATTTTATATGAAGACGTTGGTAATTGAGAGCAAATTGTCGCTCTTAAAGCACAAAGACACTGCATTTTTCTGAAAATTTATTTCAGTTAATACAAATAAAAATAATAAAAAAATGTACAATGCTCCACGTTTACGAAAGGCCTTTACTTTATCGTAAATCGACCCAAATAAAAAGCATAAATATTTTTAATTTTTTAAGAATTTTTAACAAACAAATTGTTTTTTTTTTTTAAATTTAATTAAAAAAAAGGAAATTCGAAAAAAAATGGAATTTTCTTGTCATTTTTGAACAATTTATGTCAATATGTGAACTTTGTCTTTCTTTCTTTTTTGTTTTACACTCTGCTACCTCTTCGACGTTTTCATTACTTTTTAAAATGAACTTTGAGTTATCAGTTCAGTGAAACAAACTTTTCATTTGTGAAACTTACGAGATAAATTTGAAAAATTCAAAAAACGATTAAAATTTTTTTTTAATTTGATAAAGAGGAAATTAATAGTATTTTCATTTACATACAACCTAGGAAGTAACCTCGCTCCAGCGAACAACTTGTACAGTGTCGGTTTGTTAACAATTTAAAAAAAATTTAGGTTTTTCCAATTTTTTAAACAATTTTTAAACTGCGTATCACAACGCTGCTTGTTGCTGATACTCAGCAAATATCAAGTGCGCGCTGGCGTACAGAATGTACTTAAAAAATTTTTTTAAAAAATTGGGGGGTTAAAGCTGAATAGATTTCATAGAACAATCAAATATTTAAATTGTGTTATTTGAACTTTGTCATGGCCATACAATGATTTTTCTATTTTAAACCCTAATAAATATCTAATTATAATGAATTTCAATCATAATAATCTTTATCCGACGTCTTCGTTGACTGAGTTTCATCCGTCGAATCTAAAAAATAATTTCATAATATCGAATTTTTCAGAAGAAAATTTACATGAGCAAACGTTGACCAAAAATATTGATTTGAATGATGGCACAAGGGTCTTGTAATCAATTGGCTTATGGAACAACATGCATCCTTTGGAGGATCCAATCCAGTTAACAGCTAAGCATTTTTCTCTTCTTCTTATGTGAGACCATGAACATTCGAGTTCGCAACTTTCTGAAATTCTCGGCTTATTTTTTTTTTTTGAAAATTTAAGAAAAAAAAAACCTAAATCGGATAAGCCGCCAACAATTGTTGCGTCAAATGAGTTATAAATTGAATTGTTATAAAGTCGATAACATTCTTTTCTGGTTGAAGTTCCACTCGTTGATTCTTAACAATTTTTGTTTCATTCGCGCTCAATTGATAATTTCATTCGCGCTCTATTGATAATTTCATCGGTGCTCTATTGCTAATTTCACTCGCGCTCTATTGATAGTTCCATTCGTGCTCTGTTGATAATTTTATTCGCGCTCTGTTGATAATTCCATTCGCGCTCTATCGTGAATTCATGACGAGTCAGACGTTTTGTTTCTCTTGTTGTCCACGCAAATTCAAACCGTTTTTTTTTGTGGTAAAATAGATTTTTAGCAATATGTAGAGCGTTTTTGCAACACGAAGTTAAAAAGATTTTCTTACTTGGAGTCGTTGTTTTTTTGGGTTGGCAGATGTTTTCATAATAATCGTAATCTCTAGATTGAATTAATTGCTCATCATTGAGATGCACATTGCCACCGTTTAAAATGCAAAGCTGAAAGCTTAGAAATTTAAAAATTGGATTACTGTAGAACGTTTTTTTTTCTTGTTAAGACCACTTTGAAAAGTTACAAAGTTGCGCCTTTTTGATTTCTCAATGTTTCAATTATTTGATGGGCAAGCGTTCAATAGAGCGCTTTTTCAACACAAAAGAAAATTGAAGACTATTAATTGTGATTTTTCAATCGATTTTCGGTGGGTTTTTTGAAAGAGAATTCCAAGTGGAAAAAACTAGGACACACTAAACATTTTTCAGCTTTTGATAATCAGTTCCAAAATGGCCGAACATTTTGCTTGCCACGGCCTAGCTTTTCCTTTTTTCCTCGACGTCAGATTAAAAAAAAACCTTCAAATTGAAATTATAATTGAGGCTGGCACAGTAAAAAGCCGAACTTTGAGCGCATTGTCGAATACAATTTTCCAGCGTGACGCCCGTGATTTTTTCCTCCTCGAATTTAGCCAAAACTCGATTGGCGGTTTTTTGAAAGCAGTTTACTGTAAAAATGCTCCAGCTTTTCCTTGTCTTTCTCTCTCTCTCTCTCTCTCTCTTTCTCGGCCAGTTCCTTACCAACATTTTCCAGAGATTTATCGCTTCGCTGTTTGCGATTCAACGTATTCTGAACCGACGTTTCCAGTTGGAGCAACGAGGTTGAGTCGACCAATGGTCGAGGCGATTGAAATATTTTGGCATGTTTGGTTCGTTGCCGGTTTTTTCTGTTCGTTTGTCGCGATGTCGTTGAGGATCTTTTGGAATCCACGATCACAGTTTTCTGCAACAAAAAAAATTCGATTGCGTTCCCAGAAAACCGCGACGCAAACGCAACGCTTCGGTCGTTTCTGTGTCTCTCTCTCTCTCTCTCCAACGCTGTTTCGATTTTCTCATGGAAACAAGGCAGAAAGGCAGAAATTTTTTTCCTGACAAGAATCAAGGTGCAGTAGGGGACCCCAGACCAAGTTCCGATTTCAACTCGTTACCCGTCTAGGGTGGAAAATAAGGAAAAGCTAACTTACACTATAAATTGCTGATTCTTTCGCTTGATCCAGTGGATATTGTTTAACAGCGTGAACTCGTCTTTAACGAAAAAAAATTATTGATTTTTGTTTATCGATCGAAAAAATCGGACCTCAGCTCATTTGTCGTTGGCAATGTTGATGTTGTCGTAAAAGTTGGCACCATTTTGATACTTTTGACAGTGAAGGGAAGAGCCGTCGTTCGAGTTTGCTCATTGAAAACTCCTAATCGAATTGTTTCATTCTGAAACTTTCCAGAATTTCCCTTCATTTTTCCAAAAAAAAAAAAAAAATTTTTTTTTCACACGAGTTATTACAGTAATCATTTTTTTTCCTCAGTTATTTCAATGCTCCTTTAAACAAATTCAAGATTTGATTAAAATTGGGTTTGTGAATTTAAAATTTATTAGGGAGATGGCCTAGAATCCGAACTCGGCCATCAATTTTATAAACGTTAAATGTTGGCTGTGCACAAACCTCCTGAGCGCATCCATTTTCGTATAAATCGATTTGGAGTCCTTTTGATTTTCTGAATTTATTGATTTTTTACTTTTTTTTTTGAAATTCCCCCCAAAAAAAAGTTTTTTTTTTTGAATTTTTTCGAGCTTTTTTCCCGGAATTTTTAATCTCACAAAAAATTTCTTTAACCACTATTTTGCTCTTTTCATTGTGCCAATTTTTTCCAGAATTTTAAAATTCTCTAAAAAAATAAACAAGCGCTCCGCCCCCCCCCCTAAGTTGTTGGGGCGGTGGCCTGTGTTTAGCAAACAAAAGTACGCGACGCCGACGCCGACGCCAAACTATTCTGCCTTTAATTTCAGACGAACGAAAGTATGACACAGATATTGGCGAATAATTATAAGAAAACGTACTTCACTTTCCTTTCCTCTCTTTTATACTTTGACAAGACGCAATTCTTTGTGTTCACATTATACATGACAGTTTGGCATCGAATTTTATGATATAAAGGGGCCTGGAATGAGAAATAAATAGACAATTATACACAAGGAAACACAGAGAAAACCGCTTCTCTCTCTCTCTCTCTCTCTCTCTCTCTCTCTCTCTCAACCATTCTAGAAAATTCTAGAAGAAAAAAACGCTCTTAAAAGATTTGAATTTTGTTTTTTTGGCACAAAACCGCGACGCAGACCGCGACGCGTCACGTTTTTCCTTGTAAAAGTGGCTTGGAAAGAGAAAAAAATGAATAAAACTAGACAATTATACACAAGGAAACACAGAGAAAACCGCTTCTCTCTCTCTCTCTCTTTCTCAACCATTCTAGAAAGTTCTAGAAGAAAAAAAACGCTCTTAAAAAATTTGGATTTTTTTTTGCACAAACCGCGACGCAAACCGCGACGCGCCACCTTTTTCCTTGAAAAAGAGAGAAGGAAGAGTCGAACCTGCATACATTTTCGCAAGCATTCGTTCACATCATCGACCTCCTCGATGAGAACATTTCCAGACTTTTCGAGAAACTCATTGCTATGAAGTATGAAGCATGAGAAAACATCTTTGGATCGATATAATCCTGTGGAAGATCTAGAAAGAAATTAGAAAGTTTTTTTTTTGGATGATGCCCCCCGCACCCCCATCCATTAAATGTGTTAAATTACACAAATTTTACAATTTTTGGTGACTTTTTATGCCTTTTTTGGAGAGATGGTTATCAATCAACCTAATCGTTGTATATCTATCGTAATCTGCTAGATTTTTTCTTTTCTTTTTTTTTTTGGAAAAAAAAAATAAATTTAATTCGGCTGCTGTAATGTTTTTTGGTGTTTTTCACTTTCTCTCTCTATCTCTCTCTCTCTCTCTCTCTCTCTCTCTCTCTTTCTCTCCGAAGAAAACGAAGCTGAAAGGAACGGAGAGAAAAAAAAAGTTCCGCCGCTTGATCATAAAAATTTTTGTTGTAAAAAAATTTTTTTTTTTTAAAGTTTCTCAAAAGATTTTCTTTTTGGATTTCCAACCAAGTTTCAGCAAAAAAAAATGGTTTTTTTTCCCCGATTTTTCCAAGAATTTTGAGAATTCTTCAGAAATTTCAGAGAAAAACTGATTTTTTAAATTTATGCCAAATACAAACCAGGTTTTCTGATTTTCAGACATGAAATTTTTAAAAATTAAAGAATTTTGAAATATTTTCAGAAAAAAATTTCAGCCAAAGAAAAAAGTTTTTTTTTGTAAAAATTCAAAAAAAAAAAAAAAAAAAAAAAACTTACAAAACAAAAATAAAAAACAAAAAATTCGACAATTGCCGCGAATACGAGGAGATCATTCGAAGAATCACAAAATTTCAGCTTTTCAAACACAACAACAATTCTTTAGTGGAGAAGCGGAAGGACGAGAGGACGGGCTGCTGCAACAGCGACAACGACAACGGCGATGGCGGCGATTTGCGACAAGGCAAAATCAAAACTGGAAAAAAGCAGAGAGAGAAAAGAGAGAGAGAGAGAGAGAGAGAGTCTCTCTTCTTCGTGTATGCCGAAATAAGACGACTATTGGAAATTGGATGGTGTGTGTGTGTGTGTAAGGGGGGAGGAGGGAAAAGAGGGGGTGGATCTTGTAAATGTAATATACCGGCTAAACCATGACCATTTGCTGCTGTCATTTCTTTTCTTTCTTTCTCTAATCCTCTCTTGTCTCTATTATTCAAGCCGTTTTTCAATCAGTTCCTCATCATCCTCGTCATCGTTTCTCCTCCAAACCCAATCTGATCAACGCCCTCCTCTCCCCACCTCCCCTGACGATTTGCCAAAAAACGTGGACGCAACAACTCATTTTCCAAATTGTCGTCGGGTCTCGCCACGCTGTTAGCCGACGACGAAGAAGAAGAAGGGGAAAAGGAGAAAACTCCTTGAGGAGACGAATTAATTAAATTTCGCGCATTTTTTCCCAATTTTTTTTCGGAGGGGCGACGGCGGCGGCGGCAGCGGGGAGAATTCAAATAGCAATTTACCTTCTGAAGTGTCTT
>OY751563.1:6910700-6920700 GCA_963572285.1 Caenorhabditis drosophilae | reverse complement strand
AATTTTCTATTATCATTAACCGCTGGAATGTTTCTCTATGTAGCCTGGGTGGATATGGTAATTTTTGAAAAATTTAAAAAAACTGAAAAATTTTGGAATTTTTCAGCTTTCACATTTGAAAGACGAAGATCAAAAGAATTATTCGTGGATCAAAACATGCCTGATACAATTTTGTGGATTTTTCGTTGGATTTTTATTGATTTTCTTGATTGGATGGTTCGAGCATTTGCTTCATTAATTGCTCAGCCTTTTTAATTTTTATTCGAAGCTTTTGCCAACAACTAGTCAAACAACACTATTTTTTTCGATTTACAAAATATTAATCAACAAAACTCGGGTTTATCAAATAAATTTTTATTTAGGATTTAAAAAAAAATAAAAAGAATAAAAAATGCGCTCCAAAATGTTTTTTTTTTAAAGTTGTTCAAAATTATCCTGGTACAAATAAAATTTCTTACCGCTAGTGGCAATCTGTTAGAAATCAAATGGGAAATTAAAGATGTGAAAAACAAAGCCATTTTAGAACAAAATTTTAAGATAAACCATCCGACAAGAACTGAAGGAGCAGATCCCTCACGGGTATTTCAAAGTTTCTAAAAATCGTACTACTCGAATGGGAGTTGTATTAAAGTTATTTATATCGATTTAATTGAAATTCACCCCATGTATTCGCCGACATTTCACGGTTTTGCGTTTGTTGCCGTAAAAATGGAATTTTTTTGCAAATTTTGCTGAAAATTTGAGTTTTTGATTTTTTTGGCTCAAATGAAAGCTGAGATTCTGGAGAATATTTTAACACTAAAATTATTCTGAAATCTCGAATATGAAATGTGAAAAAATGGCTTTGAAAGTTCTGAAAATGACGTCACTTTTTTATTCAAATTTGACCTGATAAAAAAGTGACGTCATTTTGGACGCTGATAAATTTGAATTTTCAAAGCCATTTTTTCACATTTCATATTCGAGATTTCAGATTAATTTTAGTGTTAAAATGTTCTTCAGAATCTCAGCTTTCATTTGAGCCAAAAAAATCAAAAACTCAAATTTTCAGCAAAAATCGCAAAAAAATTTCTATTTTACGGCGATAAACGCGAACCCGTGAAATGTCGGGCGAACACATAGGATGAATGTCGAAAAAAGTTGGGAAAATTTATCGCTTCTTCGGCTTATTAGCTAAGATCAAAGTGTAGTATCTGTTCTTATCGTATTAACCTACGGTATACACTCGAATGAGTGTAATTAAGGTTATATGATTTTTGGAAACTTGGAAAGACCCGGGGCTTGCTCCGACTTTCCGAGGGTCGTCTCAGCGTTGCACTGCTGTTGAGCTCGGCCCGGTCCCCATTGGGGGACAAATAAACTTTCTTACCGCTAGTGGCAATCTGTTAGAAATTAAATAGGAAATTAAAAATGTGAAAAACAGCCATTTTAGAACAGCATTTTAAGATAAAGCATCCGACAAGAACTGTACGAGCAGATCCCTCACGGATTTTTCAGTTTCCAAAAATCGCTTTACTCGAATCGGAGTAATATTAAAATGATTTATGTTTTTAATTTTCTAAGCCATAAAAGCAAAGACATAACCAATTTTTATCGGTTTTATCGACTTTTACCCCATTTATTCGCCCGACATTTCACGGGTTCGCGTTTATCGCCGTAAACTAGACATTTTTTTGCGATTTTTGCTGAAAATTTGAGTTTTTGATTTTTTTGGCTCAAATGAAAGCTGAGATTCTGAAGAATATTTTAAAATTAAAAAAAATCTGAAATCTCGAATATGAAATGTGAAAAAATGGCTTTGAAAATTCAAATTTATCGGCGTCCAAAATGACGTCACTTTTTAATCAGGTCAAATTTGAATAAAAAAGTGACGTCATTTTCAGAACTTTCAAAGCCATTTTTTTACATTTCATATTCGAAATTTCAGATTTTTTTAAATTTTAAAATATTCTACAGAATCTCAGCTTTCATTTGAGCCAAAAAAATCAAAAAGTCAAATTTTCAGCAAAAATCGCAAAAAAAAAAATTCATTTTGTGTTCGCCCGACATTTCACGGTTTTGTTTATCGCCATAAAAATGAAAATTTTGCCATTTTTGCTGAAAATTTGACTTTTTGATTTTTTTGGCTCAAATGAAAGCTGAGATTCTGGAGAATATTTTAACACTAAAATTAATCTGAAATTTCGAATATGAAATGTGAAAAAATGGCTTTGAAAGTTCTGAAAATGACGTCACTTTTTTATTCAAATTTGACCTGATTAAAAAGTGACGTCATTTTGGACGCTGATAAATTTGAATTTTCAAAGCCATTTTTTCACTTTTCATATTTGAGAGATTAATAAACTATTTGAAAAAGACTGAAAAATTGAAATTTACCAATAATTTTATTCAAAATTTACAAAAAAAAAAATGACTAAAAAAAAACAAAAAATCGATATGAGCAATAATTTTTTGTTTAATTTGAACGCTCAAAAATATTTTTTTCATTTTATTTGTGCAAAAATGACCTGAATTTAGTTTTATTTTCAAAAAATAAATATTTATTTTTGAGCTGAAAATAGCAAAATTTAAAAGTCTGGAAAAAAAACCCGTAGAAAAGGGAAGAAAAGTAGATGGTTTTAAGTAGAATTTTGAAAGAAAAGTGAAAAAATAAGAATTTGTTTTTCATCCATGAAGTTGAGCGGCAAAATAATTGGTGAAAAGACGTCCTGGAAGAACGGGAAGAAGAAATTGTTCGGATCCGGGCCGGACGCGTCGGCTGAACGGGTCTGGTGAGTGCTCCTGTAAGCGATCATTATTGATTGGGTAAGAGCGCTCTAATGCACTATTTTTGGATTAAAAAAGTGTCGTCAAATGTGACGTCTTTCGTTTCTTTTTGGTTTGGTGTTTACACACAAATTTAGAATTTTGGATTTCTAAACGTGCTCCAATGAACAAAACAAGCAAATTATCAAAAAATATGTGGTTTTGAGAGCCGAAAGCACGTTTTTTTTCAATTTTTGAACCAGAAAAACAAATTGTATCAAATGCGCTCTATTGAACAAAACAAATTGAAACTGTTCAAATTGGTTTTCATCATAAAATTCTTTTCAGTTTCAAATGCGCTCTATTGAACAAAAATACGACCAAACCAAAATTTTTTTCAAGAAGTTTTGAAAAACCTGTAAAATAGAGCGAAGACGATGTGAAAGAAAGACAAAATCCGGTCGATCATCTGGATTTGATCTCCAACAAAATTGCATCAAGTCATAACTGAATTATCGATTGATTTTTCGGGTTTTCATTCAAAAAATCCTCCCCACTCACATGATATCCGGACAATGTGTCGGTTGGGGAAGTCTCATTCCAGTCTCCAGATATTGTCGCACTTTTGCGTTCGACACGTCGCCGTATGGAGAAGCTGCACGCGTCAGAAGCTCCCACATCAGCACACCGAACGACCACTGAAAGACGAAACGACAAATTGGCGATTCGTTTTCTCAAATTCCTTACCACATCTGTCGCCGAGTTGAAGACGCGTCGATCGCGTAGCGATTCTGGTGCCAACCATTTGAGGGGAAGACGTGCCGGTCCGGTTTCCGACTCGTCAATGTACGACTCTTTGTCGAGAAGATCGACGGCCAAACCAAAGTCGGCCACCTTCACCGTACGATCATTGGATATCATACAGTTTCGTGCCGCCAAATCGCGGTGGACAAAGTGCTGCGCTGCCAAATAGCTCATTCCTTGAGCAACCTGATGTGCAAACTCGAGAAGTTCAAGAACGCAAAGCGCCTGCGAAAGAGCAAACATTCGAGACAGAAAAAAAAAGAAAAAAATCGATAATCCTTACTCGATTCGGATCAGCGATGAACGTCTTCAAGTCGCCGCCTTCCATGTACGGCAGCACCACCCACGGATTGCCGGCCGGCGATATTGAGATGCCGAGCAGCGACAGAACGTGCGGATGATCGAGATGCTTCATCACTACGCCTTCGCGAAGAAATTTCTCAATGTGTGCAATGTCTCGAGCTCTTTCACCTAGGAACAAATGACACTAATTTAAATTATTGATTTTGCCGCGCGCGCGCGCAAATATTCAAAAAAAAAAAAAACGTGTGTCATGTAATTTTGTCGGTGTCTGCTTTCTCCCCCCCCCCCCCCTTTTTTTCCGATTTTATTTTTCAAGTGGACACGTCAAGTGCCTTTAAAAAATTAGTGTCCCCCTCCCTCCTTACATCATCTCCCCCCCCCCTCTCTCTCTTCTCTCCTCTCCCGCACTTTTTTCAATTATCGATTTTTTTAGGGAAAATTTTCGCGCGCTGCGAGACCCCCCTCCACTATGTTGTAGCTCTCCTTTCCTTCTCAGACTGTAATGCCTTGGGCTCTCAATACCGGTCAAACCAAAAAGTGTGCCCTGCTCTGAGAGCTTCTAACAAAAAATAATTGGGATTTTAGGAAGAAGAGCGAGACTTGTGAGATGTCGGATGCTACAAAACAAGAAAAAAACCACAAAAAAAACTTGGCGCTCTTGATCGAATTCCGTGCGATAAAAATTCCCTTTTTATTTTCGCTTCAAGACACACACACACACATAAATATTCTGTGCATTTTTGCGTCGGGTGTTGGCGTACGAAAAAAACAATTTTTCACCTTTCAATGTTTTCACCGCGACTGGAATTAATCTTCCGGCTGGATCACGCATTCGACCACGGTAAACATTGCCAAAGTATCCTGCAACAATTTAAATTTGAGTTTTTTTTTCTCGATCCCCCCTGGCGCGCATTTAAAAAAACCACACGTCCTCGTTTTCACTGAGTATCGGTATTCTTGATACGCAGTCATTTGCTAAAATCGATATTATTTTTATTTATTTTTTTTGTTTCAATAGAGCGCGATTGCATCATTTTTCTAAAGGCAAAAAAAGAGTCGGAAAAGATGGATTTCGGTTGTTGTCAACAAGAAATAAACAAAAAAAAATAAAAATAATAGCTGTAAAAATATTTTCTATTGAGCTTTAAGCTTCGAGCTCCAAAAAAAAATAATAATTGAGGAGCTTTTCCCGAAAAAAAAAGCATCAGAATTTTCTCTCTCTCTCCCTCTTCTCACCTTTACCAACAATTGTCTCGAGCACAACCGCTTCCGATGGTAGCAACAATCCTTGCAGTGATTGTCGAAGATCCGATCCGATCAGCTGCAGCAGACTTTGTGTTGAATACGTCGATGAGACTGCAAATTTTTTTTGGATCATCAATTTTCTATCGAAGACAATCTTTTTCCAATATCGTCGCCCAGTTTTATTTTTTTTCCCCTTCACATCAAAACTCACCAAAATTGAAGCGCATTTTTCGGGGAAGGGGGGGGGGAGAGGGGGGAGGCGAATATTTTCAGAAAATTCCAGACAATTCTCACCTTTCAACCTCTTTTATAACCTCCGCTTCCTCCCCCCGCCTCCCCCCGCCACCAAATTTTTATGTGTTCGATTAGCTGATTCACCTCCTCCTTTTCATTGATGTTCCAAGCTTTTTCCCACTCAAAAAAAAAATGACGGGAGGGGGACTATGGGGGGGGGGGGGGGGGGCGGGGGGGAATAAAATAAAGAAATTGTGTAAATATCAAGAAATTTCTAGTGTGTTTATGTGTGCTTTTGTGCCATCCTTAAAATAGAAGACATTTCAAGGTGTGCCAAAAAAAAAAAAAAAATTCTTCTTCTTTTCAATGCGAGTTTACCAGTTTTACAAACAAACAAAAGAAAAACCGGGTTATTTTTAGTTCATTTTCTTCATCGAACAAAAAAAAATTCGAAAAAAAAAGTTGCCTGCTGCTGGAATCGAACCAGCGTCGCCACGGCCACAACGTGGAGTACTAACCACTATACTAAGCAGGCCGAAAGATTAACTCAATTATTGTGATGATGTTTTCAATGAAATGAAGAATCGAATATTTTTGAATTCCTCTCTCTCTCTTTCTTTTCCCTCCATCTTGTATCAGACAACAACAAAGGAAGGACAATTATCTCACTAAAACATAAAAAATTGAGAGGAAACAGGAAGCAGTGAGCAATCAGTGTCTATAAATATTCTCCATTTTCCCCCTTCTTCCATTTTTCACAATTTTACTCCCCCCCCCCCCCCGCGCCCCGTTTTTCTTTTTTTTTTCTCTATGACTCATTTTATGAAAAATCCCCATCTGAATCCAAAAAAAAAAAAAAAAAAGACGAAAAAGCTTCTTCTTCTTCTTCTTCTTCGAAACTTCAACATTGCGTGCTTTTTCGATGCTGCTCTCACCGTGAGCAAATTTTTAATGAGGAGTCGAGGGAGGCGATGAGCCACAACACGAAAACCCTCTTCTCCTCGTCTTCGTCCCGCCATTTTTTTCTCCTGGTTGCCATTGGCAATTGAATTTGGATTATTTTTGTGTGGTGTGTCCGTTTTGAGCTCTTTTAGCTTTGGCTCCATCCATCCACCCCCACACGGCTTCCCCGGCTTTTTTTTTTTTTTTGAAAAAGCTTTTCCTCTCTTTTCTGATTTTTCTTACCGCTTGTTGTGGATGGCCGCGATGAGCGTCGTGGAAGACTCGATGAATGTTGATTTGGCGACCGATAGCGGCTCGACGACGATTGTTCCGAATCCGAATCGGACGAGTCGAGAAAAATCGGATTCATGAACACTTCGCCCATTTCTTTCGCCGCTTCTTTTTTCTTGAAGAAAACGGGGAAGGAAGGAAGGAAGGAAGAAAGGAATCTGTCTGAACGTCTTCAAGATGAGAAAAGTGACGGCAAAAAACATCGACGAGGCAACAAAATAACGGGGGGTTGGGGGTACAAAAAAAAACGAAAAAAAAATCAATTTCGATGCAAAAACCCAAAAGGAGAAAAACCGACAAAAAATTGATTTCAATACAGTGCGCGTTTGAGCAATCACAAAAGAGAAAAATTGTCGCGCTGAGCTCGTAAAACGAGAAGGAAGACAGAGACAGAGACAGAGAGAGAGAGAGAGCGAGAGAAAGAGATGCAGAGATGCAGAAATGTGCACAAATGTGCAGCTCTCAGTTCTCTCTCTCCTCCCTTTTCCTATTTTTTTTTTCGTGGCTTCACTGTCACCTTTTTGACGAGCTGGTTTTTCTGTGGAATCGACAAAATATACACAATTTATTCGGGAAAAAGTATGCGCCTTTTTTTCAAATTAAAACACACAGCTCAACTATTGTTACAGTACCTTAGAAAACGCTTAAGATTTTAGTTATCAGAATTAGAAAACTTCTAATCAGGACAACATTTTGAAAAAAAGAGGAATTTTTTCTTAAAGTTTTCACACAGCTGAACGACCGTTACAGTACCAACAAAAGTCAGAAATTTTGAGGGAGATAAATTTGAAAAAGCAAACATCGTAATTTGTTTCCTATAAAAACACCACAGCTGAACAATTGTTACAGTATGTCAGAGAATATTCTAAAACCCGTAAGGAAAAAGAAAAAAAAGAAAAAGAAAGGAAACACAGTTCGAACTAATGTTACAGTAGCACAGGGAAATTTGAAAACTTTTTTGATTTATTAAAATGGAGGGATAAAAAGGTTTTTGAAAAGTCTCAGCAGCCCACAATCTGACGAAAAAGCTTCCATTTGAGCTCTTAGCGAGAAAAATTGAGAGAAAATTGAACGGGGAGAGGAGGGGAAGGGGCGTGGCCACATTTTTTAGAATTTGTTGGCTTTTTATTGAAAAAAAAAAAAAAAACTAAAAATAAAAAGCTTTCAACGTATTTTTGAAAAGAAAACTGGAATTGACAGAATTTTTATGGTTTCAATTTTCTTTTTAATCTTTTAAAACGAACATTTCTTTCTTTTTTTTTCAATTACGGCACAGCTCAACTCTATTGCTACAGTACACCAGAAGCCTTTGACAACTCAATTTTCAGGAAAAAAATTTGAAAATAAAATGTTTTTTTTAGTTTCCACACAGCTGAACAACTGTTACAGTATTGCCAAGAGTTGGAAATTTTCTAGGAGATAAATTTAAACAAGCAAATTTTTTTTTCCTATTAAAACATAGCTGAGCAATTAATTGTTACAGTATGCCGAAGAATTTTTTAAATTCTTAAACTTTATGAAATGAATATGGCTCTAACACAGCTCGAGCTAATGTTACAGTATACTTTAAAAGTTCAAAAGTTAAAAATTTTTTTTTTTTGAAATTCCCGCTTCTTTTTTTCTGCTTTTTTTTGAATTTCCCGCTTCTTTTTTTCTGTTTTTTTTTGAAATTCCCGCTTCTTTTTTTCTGCTTTTTTTTGAATTTCCCGCTTCTTTTTTTTCTGTTTTTTTTTTGAAATTCCCGCTTCTTTTTTTCTGCTTATTTTTTTGAAATTCCCGCTTCTTTTTTTTTGTTTTTTTTTTTTTGAAATTCCCGCTTCGTTTTTTTTGTTATTTTTTTTTTGAATTTCCCGCTTCTTTTTTTTTAAATTTGATTTTCTTGTTTCCACACCAACCAACCTGTGCTACACGTTGTCCATTGGCTTGGCGTATTTGATAATGGTTGGGAAGTTGTGGAATTTATTGATTTTTGGCAATGATATTGAACCAGCACTGCCAGAAGAGCGACGGATAAGACGATGAGCTGCAACACACCGATTTTTGAGCAAACCAGGCAGCCAGCCACCTTCGGCCATTTTTCTTACGAAAAGGGCGGCGATTAGAGCCAACGAGTGCTCGGCAAGAAAATTTAGGGAAATGTCGCCGGCCGATTTTTGAAGCACTGCTGATGATGTTGTCGAAACCTGTGTGACGAGGAAAAAAATTGATTTTTCTTCTTCTTTTTTTTTTTTTTTTAATATTTAAAGGCGCATTTTCCGTCTCTTATTTCAAGTTTAAAGGCGCATGACTGTAAACCTTCTTGTGGGATGAAAATATATGGCGTGTACTGCTTCTTTAAAGGCGCATACTTCAATGAAAAAAACTTTTTTTGTTGCAATTACATCTCCATTACCAATTTTTCATTTGAAAAAGATACGCAGTCAAAACTTTTCGGCGCGAAAAACCAATTTTTTGAATTTTATGCTGTTTTTTTCTTCTTCTTCTGTTGTTCAAACTTCAATTCTAGGTCAGTGAAAGATCAGCTGACTCTGGCTGATCAACAAATTAATTTTCAAACGACTCAAAACAAAGAGGAAATGAGGTGGTCGAAATAAAATGAGGAAAACGCACAAAGAAGGAATATAAAATTCGGAAATAAAACGATGACCAATAAAAAGTTGGTTTTTTTTTCAAATTTTTTCCTTTGTCTTCCACCAAGACTTTTTTAAATCATCGCGTCATGCCCTGATTAATATTAAATGACCATCGATCTTCGTCTCGGATCATTATTTTTTAAATCATCGTTCAAACCAAAATAAAACAATTCTGCCGTCAATTTTCTTTCTTTTTGAAAATTTCACTAAACTTGTTGACAAAAACTTGATGCGCCTTTAATGTTTCTAGAAAAAAACAAACTTTCTTTCTGATATGTGCCTTTAAGCTTTTTCAAGAATTTAATCACCAATAAATAAGATCTTCTCACAATTTGTTGATGCCAAAAATTCTTAAATAGAAAAAAATAATTAAAATGCTACGGTATGCGCCTTTAAAAATACAATTATGCTATCCATTGCTATTCTTCAACATTTTAGAAGATTATGAGAAGCTACGATATGCGCCTTTAACAATTAAATTTTTTTATCCTCTTCATTCTTTAAAACTCAACACGAAAATCTAAAAATTACGGTATGCGCCTTTAAAAATTGAACTCAAAAAAATGAATTAATTAAATTTTTCAATTTTCATTAGAAAAAAATTCGTGAAAATTACTGTATGCGCCTTTAAAATCCAAAAACAAAACAAAAATTACCTCTTTCGGGAAAAGCCAGTCAAGTTCGGGTCGTTGTGATGGTGAACTCATTCTTCATTTGCATATCTTTCGACGGATTGAATTTCGAGAAAAAATCGGCTTCTGTTTTTTTCGTCTGAAAAAATCGGATTCGTTTTTTTGGTGTTT